>OY804596.1:22715717-22818915 GCA_963680895.1 Fragum sueziense | reverse complement strand
TTTTTTCTTGCTTTTTTCATTGAAGTATTAGTCATAGTCCGTTCCTTGACTTGCCTCTCTGAATCTTGTCTTGCCTTTTTCTTTGAAATACTAGTCATAGTCCGTTCCTTGACTTGCCTTTCTGGATTTTGTCTTGCTTTTTTCATTGAAATACTAGTCATAGTCTGTTCCTTGACTTGCCTTTCTGGATTTTTTCTTGCCTTTCTCTTTGAAATACTAGCCACTAATCTTTCCTTAGATTGTCTTTCAGGATCCTGCCTAATTTTCCTCATATAACTTTTCATATATTCATTTCTTTTTAATCTTTTACGTTCGTGTACAATTTCATAATCTGACCTAACTTCTTGTTTGCGCTTTTGTCTCTCTGCTTGATCCTTGAAATATATGTCAATCAAAGATAATTTCTCAGGTGGACAATTTGTAAATTCAATTTCATTTTTCTTGGATTCAGATTCATGGATTTTTTCTCCTATAACAAATCTAATTGGCATCATGTCAAATTGTTCATTTAGATCGATGTTCATACTTTGATACATTGCATACATGAACATTACCAAATCATCTATTGAAAGAAAAGAAGCTAATAATGATCTTCCATCATCATCTACCAATCCATCAACACCATGTGAATGAGAATCAAATAAACAATATCTACCATCCTGCCTGAAAATTGCAGAACAAACTGAACCAATGATAAATAAAAGATAAGAAGTTGTGTGAAATGCTTCCTTCAAACAACTGTGAAGTGATGACATATGAGTGTTGATAGAACTTTGAATAAATACACCAGATAAAATATTTCCTCTCACAATAGAAACATGTCTATCAAATGCAGTTACAGAACCTGGGATCTCTTCCAAATTCAAAAGCAAGCTTTGAAAGTCATTCCTCGCTTTCAGTCCAATCACTATTTCTCTATGTAATCTATCTCCTTCTATTAGAATTTCATCTAGATTTTGTGAAGATGGCAGATGTCTAAGCTCTGTGTATATCATCGAGCATAAGGCATTGGCTGTACATTGTAGATTTCGAGAGGATGGGTCAAACATTTGATTACCTTGATGAAAAGTTCCGAAAATCATTGTGTTGGATTCTGTATCTTCAGCAACAACTTCAGTAGCAAGAACAGTATTACCATCAGCACTAGCATCAATAACAGTGTCAGTAAGTATATCATCTGCAGTATTTGGTAAAGTATCATGAACAGTATCAAGAACAGTATCAAGAACAGTATCAAGAACAGTATCAAGAACAGTATCAAGAACAGTATCAAGAACAGTATCAAGAACAGTTTCAGAACAAATTCCAGACACAGATGGTTTTTGTGGGTGGGCAAGTCCCCCATCTGATATTCCAAAGACGCCCTCCATAGACACAGATGGTTTTTGTGGGTGGGCAAGTCCCCCATCTGATATTCCAAAGACGCCCTCCATAGACACAGATGGCCTTACATCTGTTTCATCCAAAACAGATGAAGGTAAAGGGTGGGATAGGCCCCCATCTGATAGTTCAAAGACACCCGTTAAATCAGCTGTGGTTTTCGTGAGTACATCTCTTCTGGCTCTACTCATTCGCCAATTCTTCTTGCGAGGCATTTTCCTTCTGCAATTAGAAAATATAAACTAAAATGGCAAATTTTCCAGACATTCAAAGACAACTTTTGACATTGTCTGATGACCAGGACCCTGTTTTACAAATGAATTGAAATGTTCATAAAATCATAAGAAAAACAGGGCCCTGGACCATAAAAGCTGCTACATGTGTATGAAGTGTAAATTTGCAAGCATGTATCGTTTTGACCTTGATAAGTCACTTTAACAATGTTATTAAGGGATTCATACCAATGAATTATGAACTGTTTTAATATCAAATTTGAGCACTACATCTTAATTTCTAACTTACAAGGAAAAAACAGACAAACTAATGGACAGACCAGATTTTATATTGATCCCTTTCTGATCTTTAGGTGCAGATAGTGTAAAAATTCAAGAGAAAGTAATAAAAAGCCAGTTCTTACATTAAACGGATAAATCAATGGTAAATCCAAGTCCCTTTTTCCTCTGTATCTCTTTTCTTTAACTTCGTCACACTGTACTCTATATCTTTCAGCAATCAACACAAAGTGATCTATATTAAGGTACACAACCTTAAGTCACATAGGGTAGAACTTATGTTCACAATAATTCCAATATATACTCCAATTCACTGTCACAATGAACTCACAGCTACATAAAAATCACAAAACTGTATTTAGAATTAAATCAGTGTTGCACAAAAATCATAAAAAAATGTTCACTATTAAAGTGTTCACAATTCACTGTTCCACACAAGAATCATAAAAATGTGTATAACATTTCCAATTTTGGAAATAATAATAAAAGTTCACAAATGTTCCAAGTGATATTACGGTAAGTCTTTTTGTAATATTGATAAATTTGTCTGAAATAAATAAGAACAGTTGTTGAAATCATGATTGATAGAATAGTTGAGTGACAAAATGTAAGTTTCTTGAAAGACAAGATGTGTTTGTGAAACATGAATGCCCGAAATGGCTATTTTTCTACAATGTTAAGTTTTTTAATTAAGAGTTGATAAGGGTTACATGGAACATATAGATATCATTGAAAGGAAGTTAGATACCAAATTTCAGCTTTGTTTGTCAAACACTTTTGGAGAAAATGCAAAATGTTAAGTTTTCTGACAGACAGACAGGAGTAAAACAATAGAAATCATGTTATTTTGCTAACCTATGTAAAAGATCTGGAAGTAATTGCGATTAGCAATTCTAAATTATTCACTGTGTGTTTAGTTTTGAGATTTAAATCTAAATTTGTTCAAAACGTTATAATAATTTAAATATTGGCATGACACTGTACATTACTAAAGACTAGAAAATCAAATTCAGTTTATTGTTGAAATATCATTTCCAAAACTTAAATAAATGTGTATCTCTGTTAAATTGATAGAAAATAATTTCCACTTTCTATGAAAGTGGTAAACTATTTTTTGTGATAAACAAGGCGGTTATCCCAAAAAGAGGCCCTCTTCATAACTGGTGATAATCATGTATGCAATTCAAAGAAAGCAAATAACAACTGTCTTTGAAATACACAATCCTACATACTCAAAAGATTCCTGCAGCATGTTTTGGTCACCAGCACACTTACCTGGTATAGGTTAACGTCTGCAATAGCCCCTAAAGAACAAAGTCTATCTAAACTTTTGATTTAAATAGAATTTAACAAAGTATGGGTTACAAATTATCAATCATTCTTCATAATAATCATAAACTGTTGTTTTTTTTTCTTCATTAACACAAACACTTGTCACGGGTCAAGAGGGTCTGAAATGAGAAAAAGAGTATATCACATTTTGGCATCAAACTTAACCATTTTCCAAACTCTTCCAATTTGAAAGGTGTTGCAGACCGCAATATCAAGTGCATGGAATTTTAAATTTTTTGGTGTTTTTTTGTTCAGAAAATATTGTGGAAAATGAAAAAAATTGCTTATCACAAGCAATTTCTTCATTTTCCACAATGTTTTCAAAAGCCTTTATCTTGCAGGGTGTTGAAAGGCGTCACTGTGTGGTAATGGGTTAAACAGTGGACTCTTAATAATTATATAATCCTGTTATAAGACATTCATTGCAAATTAGCAATTTCCTGTCTGCAAAAACTTAAAATTTTGAGAACAATATACTCCCTTTTTAGCTTTTTTCTGTTAATTGCAATAATTATCTTGACAAATAGACATTGCAGTTAAAAAGAATCCACTGTTTAGTGCATTTTCTCTTTTCTCAAACGATAAAAATTCAGACTGTCAAGATTTGACAGCTACTGCAGGTGATGAATTGGGTTACAAAACTATATGGAATTTGTGAACATTACAGAACAGAAAATACTGAAGGAAAAGGAGCAAGTGCTAATAATCAGCATTTTGTTTTTTCTTTCAAAGTTTTCTGACACTAAATTCCTTCAGAGACATGAAAACATGGTCTTGTTAGGGAAAGGGTTAATGAACGTTGAATTGATTTTCATGTGACTAAAATTCAACACAAAAGTTCTAAGAAGGGTGTCTCAAATAAAAAATGGTCTTGGAGATGTTTTGAAAATTCAAAGTAAAAATAAAAAAATTGCAAAAAGTCACCTAAGGAACATTCTGGCAAAGTACACTCATAATATGTCCAGTGATTACAGAAGCGGCAATCAATGAAAAATTTTCTAATGATTTCTGATAAGCCCCATCCTGCCATGCACCCATTTTTGGACAAAAAACAGTTTTTTTCTAACATTTGACCGCTTGACCTAGTTTTCAACCCCAGTGACCCAATTTCAATCCTTCAATGATTTCATCAAAACAATCACTCTGACCTCTTTTCAGATTGACTGGGCAGAAAATATGACCTCTGAAGGGCATACAAGGTTTTTCTAAGATTTGACCTAATAAAGATTTATGTTTAATTAAAGAACTTTTTCATGGTTTGTCATATTCTGATAAGCCCTACCCTGCCGCACCCAAATTTATAGACCAATTAAAATTTTACTAACAAAGTATTATTGAATAACAAAGTATGGTCGAAAGTAACAAAGTATGGTTGATTTTAAGAATTTCTCGTGATTTCTCCCATTCTGATAAGCCACGCCCTGCAATGCCCACATTTATGGACCAATCAAAATTTCATGAACAAGTTAAGTATAGGGTCACTTAAGGTGCATTTCTACCAAGTTTAATTGAAATTGGCCCAATCGTTGATTTTTAAAGAATTTAACAATTATTTTGTGATTTTTCTAAGTCAGATAAGCCCGGCCCTGCCACACTCAAATTTATGGACTAATAAAAATTTCACGAACAAGTTAAGTAAAGACTCACCCGATGTACATTTCTGCCAATTTTGGTCAAAATTGGCCGAATGGTAGATTTTTAAAGAATTATTTTGTGATTTCTCTAAGTCTGATAAGCCCAGCCTGGCCACGCCCACATTTATGGAGCAATCAAAGTTCTTTAAACAATTTAAGTATAGGGTCACCTAAGGAACATTCCTTCAAAGTTTGGTCAAAATTGACCAACTGGTTTGAGAGGAGAAGATTTTCAAAGAATTATTTTGTGATTTCTCGAAATTTGATAAGCCCCGCCCTGCCACACCCACATTTATAGACCAATCAAAATTTCGCTGACAAGTTAAGTAAAGAGTCACCCAAGGTACATTTCTGCCAAGTTTGGTCAAAGTTGGCCAAATGGTTGATTTTTAAAGAATTATTTTGTGATTTCTCTAAGTCTGATAAGCCCCTCCCTGCCACGCCCACATTTATGGACCAATCAAAATTCTTTGAACAATCTAAGTAAAGGGTCACCCGATGTACATTTCTGCCAAGTTTGGTCAAAATTGGCCGAATGGTTGATTTTTAAAGAATTATTTTGTGATTTCTCTAAGTCTGATAAGCCCCGCCCTGCCACGCCCACATTTATGGACCAATCAAAGTTCTTTAAACAATTTTAGTATAGGGTCACCTAAGGAACATTCCTTCAAAGTTTGGTCAAAATTGACCAACTGGTTTGAGAGGAGAAGATTTTCAAAGAATTATTTTGTGATTTCTCAAAATTTGATAAGCTCCGCCCTGCCACGCCCACATTTATAGGCCAATCAAAATTTCACTGACAAGTTAAGTAAAGAGTCACCCAAGGTACATTTCTGCCAAGTTTGGTCAAAGTTGGCCAAATGGTTGATTTTTAAAGAATTATTTTGTGATTTCTCTAAGTCTGATAAGCCCCGCCCTGCCACGCCCACATTTATGGACCAATCAAAATTCTTTGAACAATTTAAGTAAAGGGTCACCCAAGGAACATTCCTGCAAAGTTTGGTCAAAATTGGCCCACTGGTTTGAGAGGAGAAGATTTTTAAAGAAAAAGTTAACGGACGCACGGACGCACGGACGCACGCACGACGGACACACCGCCATGACAATAGCTCGCTGGCCTTCGGCCAGTGGAGCTAAAAACTTAAACTAGGCATATATCATATCATGTCCTTTTACACCTACATCCTTGATATTTCATACATGGACACCTCCAACCAAGACCTTTCACATTTGACCATGACATTGACCTTGGCATTTGGCCTACTTTTAAAACCTTTAACCTGGCCTATATTTCTTTTTACTTTTATGTATACAGCCTTGATATTTCACACATAGACACCTCCTACCAAGACCTTTCATATTTGACCATGACCTTGGACCTTGTTAACTTGACCTTGGACTTTGACCTACATCAAATGTAGGCCCTTGAGGGGGCATGTATGTTTTACAAACATCTCTTGTTAATCATTAATAATGTATATGCATGATTAGTTTTCATATTGTAATTCCGTTTTTGTTAATAATAGCTGACTTTGATAGCGATATCGTATTTAGTTATGTAGCCTTCTTTACCAAGACGTTTAGTGACTTACTTTTAGATTTTGCAGAATATAGTCATACAAGCCTGTTGGTCTTTGTTTATTCACAGATTAAAATAATATATAATTGATTGAATAGATGATTGAAATAAACACATTGGTTACAAGAAAACAAACCATTGAAACAGCACAGAAAAGAAGAATACAAGAACAAAAATCAACTCATGCGTTGTAAAAGTGAAACAGTAGACTGTGTTTACATTCCATGATATTATTGGATGATTGAATTACATTGTAAAGCGACCCCGGAATAGCATATCAGCTCTATCTACGATACAAACCATTCAATAGTTAATTGTAGAAGGAAATTCAATTAAGTGATAACTTCTTGTCTCGCACGTGTTGCGATATTGATATCCTCGAATATTGTTTGTTTCATGGTCATTACCACTTTATGATACGAACAAAAATATAATGCAACACATCTTTTCGGAATACACGTATATAGATACATATAGATACATATCGTCGGTGTAAATGCAAAACCTCGTATGTCGATTGTTGCGATTTTCAAAGTGCAAATTTCGGTGCCCAATTAAAGACAATTCTTGCAGGTTTTGAGATATTTTTACTGATCAGTATTAATGACAAATCATTTATAAACAATGTGTCCAAATTTCAAGTAAAACACTTCAGCTTGGGAAAAGTTATTACACTTTTTTCTCCCCCCCCCCTTTAATTTTTTCCAAAAAACGAGATACGAGGTTTTGCATTTACAACAACGATATGATCTACATGTTTTTGAGCTTGCGTGTAAAGGGACAACTCTGACATTTCGGACTATTGAAGTAACGATGGTATCTTACAACCGTTCAGTCAGTTGTTTGCTTAGCACAGTTCAATGGTTATCAGCATAATAATTCTACTTTTAAAAATCAGCGGATAGAAAAGTTAGGTTGCTAGTTGATAACTTTTTATCAGTCGAATTTAAAAAGATCTAATAGATTCATTTAATCCCTAACGAGATTATGCACCCTCTGATTTAAATCATTTTATCGGTCATGTATTAGCAAAATTATTTTAAAATATATCGAAAATCACTTGATTCATGCCGCCGTGCATATTTGATGACGTTATTTGTTTTACGAATGGTACTGTTTTGTGTGGCCTTGAACATACGTACATGCCTTAATGAAAACCGTATTGTTTCTATCCCCATTGGCATTGGAGCCAATGATAAGATCATACAAAGATTACTTGCTTTGACAATGTGAAATATATTTCCCCATTTAACCCTTTCCCACCAATTTTTTTTCTGATATGTATTTAAAGCTTTTCTCCTTTCCATTTTTGAAATTATTATACATGTAGTTCTAAACAGAATAGTAGTTGTATCATCTTACTATTTTTGCCTTTTAATAACTCCTAATTTGAATCGTATGGAAATGTATTTTTATGTCTTTGATATAATTTATCACGTCTTTTCATATTAACCCTTTACCGACAACTAAATTTTAAGGTTGTCCAATTTGGAAGCTGGTGCAGACGACAAAATGTATGATTAGAAATTTGTGAATAATATAGCGAAGAAAATATTGAGGCAAAATTATCAGCATTTTCTTCTTTTGCCTAAATATTTTTCCAAGCCTATTCTCCTGGGTACGTCAAAATCAGGTCTTGTTTGGGAAGGTTTAAGCCAAATTTGTACCGTCTGGTAATGAGCAAAATAACAATACGTTCATCATATAGTTTAATAAGAGTTGTCTTTGTATTGTCGTTACTACATCTCCTAATATTGTATGACAAATACCAGACATTGTCACTGAGATTGCTGTTCCTGTAATATTTAATTCTTCGTGAAAAATTCCAGACGTCTTAATCAGTGAAATCAAAATAAACGAATACAACGAAATGACGTAACTGAAATCTGTCACGCAAAAATGAACCGTTTGGGACTTTATCGAAGGTTACCTCAAATTGTTTTCTCATGGCAAAAACACTCGAAGAGAAAAAAAAACAAAGAATCTTTGCATTGGAATCTGATTGAATACTCTGGAATTTCAGAATCTACCGTAGAAACATCCCCCCCTCTCCAAAAAAGAATCTCGGATATATTTTCTAAAAATCCATACTAAAGTGTGTCCATTCCAAATCCAAACTTAAATGCCTTTACCCCTTCCTAACTGTTCATCTACTCATGGGATTCCTTAACAAGTTGTATATTCGTCAGAACAATAGTTAATTTGATAAAGGATGGACGCCACAATTGAATATGTCATTTTCATTAAAAACAAATGGAAAGGGATCACCGCTCCAAGCAAATTCTTCTCTATCCTATTTTCTGGTATAGGCATCCATTCTTTCCCAGCAGAAAAAAATATTTGTATTGTGGGCCAAATTTAAGCTGCTTCAGACAACAAAATGTTATTTTTTATATATAAATTTGTTAATATTCCAATATTATAGAGAATATCAAGGCAAAGGAGAAACTGGTACTGTAACCGCAATTTCTTATTTTGCTTCAATGTTTTGACAAGCCTTTTCTACTAGAAACGTCCTAATCATATCTCGTTTAAAAAAGAGTTAAAGTACAAGGGCTAATAATCTTTTGGAGAACAACAGTTACCTTATTTAAACATCGCATTATCTAAGGAAAATGGGGAAAGAAATTGTAGCCAATGAACAAAACCTTTGACTTTCTATAATTGCCTTTTTCATCGAACCATTATTTTTCAATTTTGTTTTTTTATTGGATTTTGACGAAGAAATGCCTGGACAACCATTTTTTATGAACGTTACTAGTTTTGTTTAAATATATGCCTATTTATTTGTTCATTTACATTAATTTAGGCGCGTTGGTTGGAGCACCTAACAATGGGTTCCTTTTGTATCTCATACCAATACTATCGCAATACACTATCCGAGGCTCCAGCTGCTTGCCCACATAGGTTAACGATATCATACCATCGGTAGGTTTATTGATTCCCAATACAAGAAATTAAAATGATGCACACAGATTTACCCATACCCACACGACTGAAATTTAGAAATGCCCAAATTCAAAAATGTAACATGCGACTATTCGAAGTAAATGGAGTTCTACATTTGTAGCCTTTTTGGGTAGGAAACATTGTGGGGAAATGAAGAAATTGCTTGTCATAAACAATTTCTTCATTTTCTACGATGTTTTCCAAAGGCCCGATCTTGTGGGGGCACCAAATGGCGTCAAGTTGAAGTAAGTGGTGAAAACAAAGACGAACTTGATTTAGAAGGACTAAATGAAATCGATGTCAAATTAAGCAGGTCAAATACGATCTTCCTATAGAGCTTGACTTATTCCTTCCATTTAATTAAACATATAGTTTAGCTGTTTGTATTACTTATTTCATTTGACATGACGATGACATTTAATGCAAGCCACATTCATAAATGGGAAATAGCCTAACATAAACCAGACAGACTTATATTAAATCTTAGATTAAATTCTTATAAAGAATACAAGAAAATATGTCTGAAACAGCCTAAGTATGTAACCTATGAAATAAAAGTTGACAGGACCCGTCCTCTAAAAGTATAATAGGTTCGACAAAATACATGTAGCATAAGCTACTTTGCCTATTGCGATACGATTACAATGGACATCTAACACGTTTTCGCATGACAAACAAAATGAGAAATGTCACGGAAAATATCCTATTCGTTTCACTGTAAATTGGATTGGAAAACTCTCGAAAACCACGCAAACTGTCTATTTCATATGTAGATAAAATGTTAGATGTGAAATTTTAAGACCCTTGGAAATCCTATTAAATAAACCTACATCCTTCGCCCTCGTCCCGCAAATTTTGACTTGTTTCCTATCATTTGGTTGAAATAAATATTTCAATTGATATTCGGCTGTACAAGCATATAAAATATTATTTGCCAAGTCAAGGACGAGACAACGATATAAGCAGACATCTGACATTATTCACGGCTAGAACATGTATTTCAAATACATCAACGACGAATCAGTTACTAGACATAGTCATCAGTTAAATTTGTTACACGACTGTTGTTTACATTCAAATTTATTTTCCCAAAAATTACTTTTGAAATGTCTATGATGCACGCAAACTTTCTATTTTACTGTATAGCTATTACGTCAGATGTTTCAAATTTAAGAGTCAGGAATTCAATAAAGTTTTAAGTGCTCTAAAACAAAGCCTGATCAATCATTAATGCCAACTGACATGCAAGCTAGGATATAGATATTTGTTTTGTATATAAACCGCTTGTAAAATTGCATGCTAGAAAATGCTATGCTTGTAGGGTTGGTTCAGTTCTTTTTTCGTTTGTTTACAAAGCCTTTAAACTCAGAAATATAGCCCGTTCTACCCATTCGTTGTTCGGTTAATTTTTGGAAGCAAATTTTGCAAAAATTGCTTCTCTTTGCAGCCACCTCCTCTGCAACTCCTCTGCATTGGACTGATCTGTGAACCATAATAAAGCAAATTACTTAGTCGGTCTTTTCTTCGCTTAGAGACATGATTAATTGTATGTTTCATTTTCAGTCACACAATTCAATATCTACATGTATAACTTCAGACTTCATATTGAATATTCGAATGACTGTTACCTCATTAATCCTTGCTTTTGAAAGAACTATTTATAGTGAGAAGGACCGGAAGATGTTGTGTGGTATGCAGAGAATGGTAAAGTGCAGAGGAGGTGGCTGCATAGAGAAGCAAATTTTGCAAAATTTGCTTCCCCAAAATGACATAAAACAAAACAATACAGTTCGATTACTAACCCCCTGTCGAATATGATATATCTTTATGTACATTGACCTAGAAAATATTTATAATGTCACCCTTTTGTAAACAATGTCTTATTTTAAGTATATATCAATGGAAACTCATTGTGAAAAACATGGAGAGGAAAGTAAAACGTACAGTTACCAAGACAAATCTCTTGTTCTAAACTCGAGTTCTTTGGCAAAAGATGCGACGTATATTTGTTTCTAATAAATTATATTTGTGGTCTTCGACCTTTTTGCAATTGAATTGATCCAAAATGTCGTTGTTTAGAAATAGGTTTTAAAGGGGGGACATGCTAGGTTTTTATGCTTCCGAACTGTTCGGGAACTCATATTTGTGCATGGAAAAACAATTTGCAATGCATAAAAACCTCAATCTCGGCGAATAACCATTTTTCCTTTGCTATAGATCAATCCTTTACAAGCGTGTTTACACATTCTATTTTTACTTCAAAACAAGACAAGGTCAAGGTCAACGAGACACACATCCGCGGTATCAACCCACCGTACAACCGGATGTGTCGATGACTGTGACCTTATTTGCGAGGGATACATGGAAAGGTTTATTTTGTACAAGCACTGAACATTTATACGCGTATTTATCAGCTATAGAATACCAAAGATCCTTTCGTTTATTCATAAAAGTGAATTCATTTGACCTACCATTCACATGGCATCAGATGCCGAATCTGTCTTCGATGACTTTCGACGCCGCCGATTGTACAGTGTGTTAAATCTCACTGAGCACAGATGACGTATCTCTGACGTAATTGATTTTTGAAGGTTGGGCATATGTAGCCGTTACAAAACAAAAACAAGGATGCCAGCACGTTATTAATTGACTTGGATTTTAATACTTAATAAAGCTCGATGAGTGCTTACTTGTGGACATAAATGATCTACCCATTCAGGTTGGTAATTTCAGACGTTATTTCTGGTTTGTAATTATTGTTCCATTTGCATTTTCGACAGCCTAGCTGGCCCCCTTTAATACAAGATGATAGTATTACACAAATTCGGGGTCAATTTTCAATGGGAAATATAAGATTTTATCATCAGATCAATATGCAATGTTTGTTATAATTGTTTGATTCACGAATGTCAAACTAGAGAAGCCAAAAAGTTATGATTTATTTCTTTCTCAAACGACAAAAATAAGTGCCGTTTAAATTTTAAAACTGGTGTAAACGAAAAAAAAAATGTTTTACAAACAAAGGACTCATGTACAATTTAGTCTAGAATATATTTAAACAAAACGATCAAATGCTGGTTATCAGGGGTGACTACCTTATTTGTATAAAAAACCGTTGTCAGTATAAATTGAATACAATTGTAAGGCTGTGGATTGGACTTACAAACACAGAAATGCAAAATTTCATGTACGTATTTGGCAATGAAAGTTACAAAGACTGAAAATGACCATACATAAGTTATAAAAGACAATGCAGTTTACTCTATAATCAAATCAAATTTACATTCAAAACAAATGTACAAGCACCGAAATACTATCTAAAGAAAGCTGTGGAAGACACGAAATTCTTTTGCCTATTTAAATGAAATCGTTCATTCTTTACCATAAAGTCAATCAGATTAGGTACCATCAGAACATTTCCTTTATGGCCGTATACGAATTGGTTTCAATCTCAGATAGACACACAACAAGATTAATTCACAAACTTTTGATATTGTAAGATCTATTAGGAGGGACAGTTTCATTTTTCACTGTCACATATCATGGCGAGGGATCTTAAGTAGCCGAAGATAAATCTTGCCTGACAATACAATGAAACAACTTCATTTATCAGCTTGGACATTCAATGCGATACGCCATGACTTAAAGTAAGTTATATACGAAGGTGGTTTTTAACGCTGCATTCAGCGATTCTCGATTAATATGGAGCGATTCTCGATTAACATGGATGTTGAATCTTGGCACAATACGTTCCCGATGTAACTTTGTAAAGTGACCCCTATAGAACCAACACATTTCCAAAAGTGCATACAATATCTTATCAGAGAAGCAAGACGCTTTCTTCACCAACGCTATACCTTAACGATTATTAAAAACAATTTGCTAAGTCGCTATCCGAACTTAAGCGGAATACGTTCCATTTACTTGAAGCCATATAAATGCTCAAAATGATATTGAAATGAGGAATAATCAATTATTGATAAATATATGCATGATTAGTCGTCATATTGTAATTCCGTTTTCGTTGATAATAGCTGACATTGTAGGATGGTGCGATAGCGATACCGTATTTAGTTTAGTTGCCTTCTCTACCAAAAGGTTTAGTGACTTACTTTTAGATGTTGCAGAACATCGTCATAAAAGCCCGTTTGTCTTTATGTTTTCACAGATGAAAATGATATATAATTGATTGAATAGATGATTGGAATAAATACATTGGTAACAAGAAAACATACCATTCAAGCAGCAAGGAAAAGAAGAATACTAGAACAAACATCAATCCATACGTAGTAAAAGTGAAACAGTAGACTATGTTTACATTCCATGATATTGGATGATTGAGTTACATTGTAAAGCGACCCCAGAATAGCATATCAGCTCCATCTACGATACAAACCATTCAATAGTTAATTGTAGAAGGAAATACAATTAAGTGAATACTTCTTGTCTCGCACGTGTTGCGATATTGATATCCAGGAATATTGTTTGTTTCATGGCCATTACCACTTTATGATACGCACAAAAATAGAATGCAACACATCTTTTCGGAGTACACGTATATAGATACATATGCCCTACATGTTTTTGAGCTTGCGTGTAAAGGGACAACTCTGACATTTCGGACAATCAAGTAACGATGGTTGCTTACAACCGTTCAATCAGTTGGTTGCCTAGTACAGTTCAATGGGTATCAGCATCATTAGTCTTCTTTTGCATTAAATTTTTCCAAAACCTTATCTATTCAAAACGTCAAAACGTGCAGAAGAAGCTCAGCTTAAGACTGACATTGATACAGCTTACGTGTTGAATTTTGTATTCCATAACTTCAAATGAAAAATGACGCATTGCTTTAAAAAAAAGAATATTAACTGTATTTACGATATTTTCGAAAAGTAGCGGTATAGTATTTGTATTTATTTTGAATTACTTTTTTTCGAAATTACCGTCTGCATTCATCCGTCTTTTAAAGCGTAAATCTATTTTCTAGAGTGGACAAATTACAATTATAAGTTATCACTTGTCTCTCACGCCTCACTAACAACACGTCGTAGAGAGCAGACATATGTGTGTTAACATGATAGAGTTCTTCTGTAAAACAAGTCTGTCCTTAGGTAAATTACACAGAAAATGTGGCAGGTTTCTGGGAATTACAACCAACACGGATCTCGACCAGCCTGTGCATTAACAAAGTCTGCTAAAACAATGCCGTTCTCATTATTTGAAGCATCTTTTAGACCGCAATATCAGTGCTTATCAGCACAAACTAGTGAACTTAATCAGTATTCAATGAACTTCTCATATTTGATACGCAAACGTTTTTATCCGAAACATTTTACCTTAATTTCTTAAAAAAACAAGAGGTGTTTTTGAAACACCAATGCCCCTGAAATGGCCATTTGTCTAAGATAGTAAGTTTTTGTGTAAAGGGTTGATAAGCGTTAACGGATGACCTTGAGGAAGGTCAAATTGCATGGAACAGGTGGATATCATTGAAAGGAAGTTGCATACCAAACTTGAGCTTTGTATGTCAAATATTTTTGGAGAAAAGGCAAATGTTAAGTTTTCGGACAGACGGACGGACAGACGGACGGACACGCCAATATTTCAGGATTAAGTGTTTTTTCTCTTATCTTTATGAAGAAAAGTGCCACATAAAATGACATGGTTTAAGTGAAATTTTTCTTTTTCATATAAATTATGGACGGATTGAACCACATAAACCCCCGGACCTTGGCACGGACGGACAGCCAGACGGACAAACAGACAGACCGACAGACGGACACGAGTAAAACAATATGCCCCAATCTCTCAGTACGGGGGCATAAAAAAAGAAAACAAAGCTACCAAAATAATGTCAAAAAATTGTCAAAGCCAGAAACCGAAGCATTGATACTTTATACTGTAAGATGTATATATGTTTGATATTGTACATGATGGACAGTTTGTCTGGTGTGTTCAAGTTCAAGTTCATGTTAATGAGTCCATCAATTGGTTGCCTACTCACCAAGTACAGTATGGCCAATATAATTTGTTTAAACGAGATTATTTTACATCGATCGGGAAAGTTCTTACAACTTAGATTAATTCCTCCCGACTATGCTTTCTGGAGACTGCACCAGTACTTGAGACGAATATATAGTCCAGTAAAAGCACAAAAACAACCTTCACTACAGAAAATCGAACTATTATCTCTTGTTCGCAAGACCAAATCTCTTCCTGTCTACCACCAACACCATGTATCTTAACCTGCAGATATGTATTTATATTTGTAAACTTATGGTCGTTTGACATCTATGCGTTTTTGTTCAACACACTTTTGTGGTTATATATCTAGCAACAAGCATGCATCAGTGCTTTTAAAGAAATTGATATAGATATGCATGTATATCACTGTTCCTGGGAAACAAATAGTTCTTTCAGATAGATATAAATTCTATTGATTTTAATTCAATGTTTTCCGTATTTGTAATGGTCGCTTGCTCAATGCTATTTCAGATTTGATCGCTCAAAAAGCGAATGAAACCTTTTCTAAAATACGAATTTCATTGTCTCGTGTGTGACTTATCTCCAATGTTCAATCCTACCTACAGATAGACATATTTTAAAGAACCAATTTTTCATTTTAGACATCCATGTCTAGCCTTTATTACCTTGACGCAAAGGACACATGATAACTTTAATGATGATTTGTCGATTCGGGGGAATAGATTTGCAAATTTCTAACATTTCGTGGCCCAAAACTCTATTCAAAATGTGCTAGCGTGTTCTCTTCAACAGGTTGCTGCACAAGATAATATTAGAACAAAGATTGTACAATATTTTTTCAAAGTCCAAGCTACTGTAGACGACAACATAGATGTAAATACCTAAAACAAATCGCGTGCGATACCGCACATGTTGAGACAAAAAAGAAAATGTGTGAAATCTTGGTTTGGAATAGGTTAAAATCGTTTACTATATTTGCTATTCAACTCACAATGATTTATTCTCTTACTGTTTAAAGATAAAGGAAATATTGCAAAAAGCCAAAAGACTTACATACAAATAAAGCAAAAAAGATAATTCATCTAATTCCATCACAAAAAACTGACATTAAAAATTGTTTTCAAATTGAATCATTCGTTACTTAGATAACATAGTAAGAATGTATAGTTCTTCGAAGATTCCATTTGACTTGATATTGTATTGCACAAAACGCTGTCATTAATTTGAAAAAGGTCTCAAATCAATGTGATAATTGCAAATTAGATAGAAATTACGAGGGACTTTGGGAAACGTCAGAACTTTTAATGAAGTTTAACTAGACGCGGGGGCAAATCTCGCATAATGTGAATGCGTTATTTTCAAATTATAGGGTGACTTGCACCTGCTGAAATAACTCTATTAACCCGCCGCCCTCTTCATTTAAGAAAAGTGACGAAATAGTTTACATATGTATGTATCGCAGTTGAATTAAGCGGCATTCTAGGTCACGGTCCCTGGATCTGTAAAAATATCACCATGTTGCAATTTAATATAAAACTCGTTATAGCCAAAACGGTGTCTGTAACACTTTAGACACTGGCCTTGAAAAGTGTCGACTCTTTGAATCTGTTTCAATACCAGTAAATATATTCAATTCTTTTGAAGCAACCATTTTATAAAACGGATACTTTGGATAATTCCGATGTTGCTCCTTATCCTACATTGATAATATACACTGTAAATCCACGTGAAGCTTCGTTTACTCAAAGACACATTTTGATCTATATGCAAGCTACCCCAAAAATCATATCTATTACGCGTATTTCATTATGGTTCTTTTTGAAAAATAGAATATCCCTGCTTTTGTCCAAAAATCTCTTAACTGTAGATTAAAAAAAAAAAACAAAAAAAAAAAAAAAAAAAAAAAAAAAAAAACTACAGTTAAGATGATTTTGACGAAAAGCGACGTTACATAGATCTATATTCTTCTACAAATTATTTATCATATGGTTTATTTAAGAAAAGACTGAGAAATGGTAATTTGTTTATCAGGAGAAGTTCTGCCACATGCCCTACACGAGTTATTTAATCACCAAGCCAACTTACAGGGCATTACATTATTCATTGTCACATATCATGACAAAGAATCTAAAGTAACCCCGCCACTATCTAAGCTGAAACATTAATATTACCCGGAAAGACAATATTGTATAAGTTCATTTGTTTGAAATTGTCGGTTACAACATCTTTGAATTTCGAGCGGCCTAAACTTTTGCCGTCTGGTAATTAGACAAACAACAATACGATATACGTCATAATGCAGTTTAATACAGTTGTCTCCGTATTGTCGTACATGTAGCTACATCTCCTAATACGGTTTGACAAATACCAGACATTGTCACTGAGATTGTTGTTCCTGCTATATTTAATTCTTCGTGAAAAGTTCCAGACGTCTTAATAAGTGAAATCAAAATAAAGGAATACAACTAAATGACGTAGATTAAATCTATCACGAAAAAAATGAACCACTGGGACTTCATTGAAGGTTACCTCAAATTGTTATCTCATGGCAAAAACACTCAAAGAGAGAAAAAAACAGAGTCCATGCATTGGAACCTGTTTGAATAAATCTAGTTATTCGGAATCTACCGCAGAACTATCCCCGCCCAAATAATCTCGGATATAGATCTATTTTCTTGTAAATAATGCATGCCAAAACGTGTCCATTCCAAATGCCTTCACCCCCTCCTATCTGTTCATCTACTCATGGTATGCCTTAACAAGTTGTGGATTCGTCAAAACAATGGTTAACTAGATAAAGGATGGACACCACAATTGAATATGTCATTTCCATTAAAAACAAATGGAAAAGGATCACCGCTCCAAGCAAATTCTTCTTTATCTTATTTCCTTGTATAAGCATCCATCCCTTCTCCAGCAGTACAAAAGAGCTAATTTAAAGCTGCTTTAGACGGCACAATTGTTTTTGATAAAATAAGCTAAACTATTTCAATATAATAGAAAATATCAAGGCAAAGGAAAAACTGATGATGTATCTGCAATTTCTTCTTTTGGGTCAATGTCTTGACAAGCCTTTTCTATTAGAAACGTCCAAATCATATCTCGTTTAAAAAAGAGTTAAAGTACAAGGACTAATCATCTTTTGGAGAACAACAGTTACCTTATTCAAACATCGCATTATCTAAGGAAAATGGGATACAAATTGTAGCCATTGTACAAAACCTTTTACCTTCTATCGTTGCCATTTTTATCAAATCATTATTTTTAGATTTCGTTAATTTATGGAATTTGTCCTGAATTTGAATTTGTCCAGCAAGTCGGTCAGTTACAACTCGCCGGCACGTTTTCGCATGACAAACAAAATGAGAAATGTCACGGAAAATATCATATTCGTTTGACTGTAAATTGGATTGGAAAACTCCCGAAAACCACGCAAACTTTTCATTCCATATGTAGATAAAATGTAAGATGTGAAATTTTAAGACCCTTGGAAATCCCATTAAATAAACCTACATCCTTCGCTCTCGTCCCGTAAATTTTGCCTTTTTTTTTTTAAATATTCGGTTGAAATAAATATTTCAATTGATATTCGACTGTATATAAAAGATTATCTGCCAAGTTGAGGACGAGACAATGATATAAGCAGACATCCGACATTATTCACGGCTAGAAGACGTGTTTCAAATACATCAACGATGAATCAGTTGCTAGACATAGTCGTCAGTTAGAATTGCTACAGGACTGTTGTTAACGTTCAAATTTATTTCCTCCCAAATTACCTTGAAATGTCGTTGGTGCACGCAAACTTTCTATTTTACTGGATAGATATAACGTCAGATGTTTCAAATTTAAGAGTCAGAAATTCAATAAAGAAAAGTATTAAGTGCTCTAAAACAAAGCCTGATCAATCATTAATGCCAACTGACATGCAAGCTAGGATATAAATATTTGTTTTGTATATAAACCGCTTGTAAAATTGCATGCTAGAAAATGCAATGTATGTAAGGTCGATTCAGTTCTTTTTTTCGTTTGTTTGGAAAGCCGTTAAATTCGGAAAAAAATAAACCGTTCTACCCAGTCGTTGTTCGGCTAATTTTTGATGTCTACATTTAAAGGGACATTTCATTCCCATTTCAATTTTTTAAAGTAGGTCTTGAAAACAAGATTAGTTATTCTTGTGAGTATAAATGCTATTAGTTTTTTAAAGTTGTTGCTGATAAGCGAGAAACACGCTTTTAAAGTTGAGCCAGAATCGATAAATTCAATATAAATCCGAACTGTTGTCCACAACAATTTGTTTAATTTTAACACAAAAATATATATTTCTCGTAAACGGCGCAATATTTTGGCTTGAAAATTTCAGAATTTTCAAGAGGAAATATACTCTTTCAGATAAAACAAAAGTTAAATTTATGACCGAAAATTCTGAAATATCACTTTAAATGACCAATCAAAAAGCACGTACAGTCGAAGTTAAAAGGTCTGTAAACTGTACAATGTCGTCGCGAAACGTTTGGTTATCAGCATTTTCTCATACATGTATTTCCTTTATGTTTCACAAATCTTTCATATTGTTGATGTCGAAAACAGAATTTCATTTGGAACGAATTTATCTCTTCGTGAGATACATGTAGGCATGTTCCAGTATACGGCAATAATTTTGACCATTACCATCGATCTTGTTTCGAACACATTCTATCTATGTATACGAGATCTAAGTAGTTGTTTTATTTCCCCAGAAATGACCTGTTAGACAAAAAGTTCCACAGCGTGACAGACAAATGCCAATTTAGATCATTATTTGTCAGGTTCGAGATAACAGATTGCTTTCACCGAGGACAATACGCTGATTTATCTTTCTATATATAGTAACACTATGTCGGGCTCTCCCAGAAAAGTCATATGTTCATTATGGTGATGAAAATGTCCCAGTAAATGACCTGACAGAGCATCTCTAGCCATTAGCTTGGGATGCTCTGCCAGGTCAATTATCGAGAGATATACCACGTATATTTTGGTACACACTTTTTGTAAATAAATAACTTTTCCCATCATAACTGTTTAACTCTTGTGCCTTAACTTATAGATTGAAATTGTAAAAGATGTCGGAAAGAAATGTTGATGATTGGCATTTTTCTTATCCCTTAAATATTTTCTAATCCGCTCAAATAAGTTAAATCATTTTTGGTATATACGAGAAATAAAAGATGATAAAAGGCGACATAAAACACCACCAACACCACAAAAATAACAACAAACCCAAAACCAAACCCATTTCGATTTTTGAACTGCTCCAACGAACAAGATTCTCTGCAAGTAAGCTTTATCCGGTTCCATGTTACCCTAGGTAGTATTTATTCATGCCATCATTTCGTAAACCATGTTCGATTACAACAGTTAATCAAAGGAAACTGATAACGAAAACTTAGAGAGAAAGGAAAGAAGTACAGATACCAAGACAAATAATTTTTTCCAAACTCGTTTTCTTTGGTAAATATGCGGCGTATATATGCTTCTAATAAAGTATATTTGTAGTCTTAAACATCTTTGCAATTGAACCGATCCGAAATAACGTTGTTTTAATACATGATGATAGTGTTACACACATTCAGGGTCAATTTTCTATAAGAAATATAAGATTAATTATCATCAGATCAATAAGCAATGTTTGTCTATTGTTTGACTCATGAATTGCATACAAGAGAAGGTAAAATTTATGTTTTAAACCGTTCTAAAAACGAAAAAAGTAAAGACTGTTCAAATTTTAAAACTGATGTTAACGAGGGAAAAAAGATATTAATAAAGACAACTAGCTCATGCACAATATAGTCTAGAAAATATTTAAACAAAACGATCAAAATGCTGGTTATCAACTCTTCCTTCTTTTTTCTCAATATTTTACCAAGCCTGTTCTATTCTGAACCTAAAAATTGGGGCTTGCTTTAGAAATTGGATATGACATGTAAAAATGTTTAACGAGGGATAAGAATTGGTACACGGGTGCTTTATATACTGAGAGGCAAAAAATTTTAATAAGTATACACCCTAATTCTTCCACGTATTCTAAGAAAACGATGTATAGATTATTACGATGCATAAACGCCAATGATGAATGTCGTTTGTTTTATGTACACTTCTTCGCCTACCTGTCTATCTGTCCTTCCTTCCGTTGCGACTGTTTATTCCTATCATACAGCGGCATCGAAAAAGGGGATTTATGAAATAAATTAACACAATAATTCACGTTGACACAAACCCTACATTTATGAACGGATTTGGATAAAATGTTGGCAGAAAGAGCCTGGTTACTTAGAACCATGCGTATATTGTTAGTGATTTCCATATTATGATGCGTCATGGAAAAAGGGGGCTTGATGCAACCAAGTTATCTGACATAACTCCTTCTAAATTTATAGACGGATTTTGATAAAAATTTGCACAGGATGTTCCTATGCTACATGAATAAGTGTATATTGTGTCACGTTTCTTGCGTATTGCGCTGCGTCATAGAAAAATGGGTCTTAAAGGCAAAAATGGGTATGTTGATCGTTTACTACCAGCCACCGAGAATTATGTTATGATGTTAGTGAACATTTAATGTTGTGATTTGTTGTGATAATTGATAAATAATTCCAATATGGATTAACAGCAATATTTGATGCTCCACTAAGTCGCACGTGCAAAATTTGCAAGATCGGCATGTAGCAAGAGTACAGGTACTCAAGCCATTTCTGGTAAAATTTAACAAGACTGCATTATTGGTCTATAAGTAGGAATACATAGTGCAAAATTTTGAGTCGATATGATGGAAATTTAGACAGATATCGAAAATCAAAAAGTGTATACTTTCTTTTGCCTTTCATTATATATAAATGTCTACCGTAACCCGTCTAAAATACCGTTTTCAGTGCAAATACTTTGGATACAATTGTGAGGCTGTGGACTGGGTTTACTAACACAGAAATACAAAATCTCATGTACGTATTTGGTAATGAAAGTTACAAATGCTGAAAATGGCCACAAATAAGTTATAAAACAGAATGCCGTTAACCCTACAATCAAATGAGCCAGGATCTGGAAAAACGTCCCTTAAGGCTTTTGAGCCCAACATAGATCAAGATCAGCCTGTGCATACGCACAGTCTGATCAGGATCCATGTTGTTCTCTAGTAGCTTCTTCGTGACCTGTAGTAGCTTAAAGAGAGCAGCATGGATGCATATTGGACTACATTTGACAACAGGCTGATCTTAAAACTCAATTTTGAAAAATGCTTTAAGGGACATTTTTCCAGATCCTGGCTCAAATCTACTTTTAAAACAAAATTAATGTACAAGCACAGAGGGACTATGGACAGAAAATTGTGCTAGACACGAAATTCCTTTGTGTATCTTAATGAAATTGTTCATTCTTTATCATTAAAGTCAATCAGAGTTGGTACCATAAGACCATTTCCTTTTTGGTCGTAGATGGGTTGGTTTGAGAAGGGATTAAGGTTGTTTTGCTACAGAAATCTCAGATAGCACATACAACAAGATTAATTCGCAGACTATTGATATCGTAAGTTCTATTAGGAGGGACAGTTTCATTTTTCACTGTCACATATCATGGCGAGCGATCTTAAGTAGCTGAAGATAAATCTTGCCTGACAATACAATGAAGCAATTTCATTTATCAGTTTGGACATTCAATGCGATATGCCATGGCTTTACGTAAGTTGTATACGAAAATGTCTTACAGCGCATACAGCGTACAGCGTACAGCGATTCTGAATAAGTATCGATGTTAACACACCTTTTGCAAAAGTACAAATATAAGTTCTAATCAGAGAATTCAGACATTCACTTCACCAACGCTATTCTTTAACGATTGGTAAACTCGTACACGATTGGCTAAGTCGCAGCCGAGCCTAAGCGAGTAGGAACCATGTGCTGGTAATCCCAAGCGGTGCTTAGTGAGCTATTTTGTCACGGATATTCGGTATGCAAAAAGTCCAAAATTGTTTGAACGAAACACACCAGCCAAATAAAAGCCAAAAATGATATTGAAATGGGGAATAATCAATTATTAAAAGTGTATATCGTCTGTGTAAATGCAAAACCTCGTATGTCGATCCTTGCGATTTTCAAAGTACAAACTTGTGTGCCCAGTTACAGACAATTCTTGCAAGTTTTGAGATATTTTACTGGTTGGTATTGATGGCAATTTTTTTGTGAACAATATGTCCAAATTTCAAGTAAAACATTTCAGTTTGGGGAAAGTTATTACACCTTCTTCCCTCCCCTTTGCAATTTTCCAAAAACGACATACGAGGTTTTGCATTTACAACGACGATATGCATAATTAGCCTTCATAATGTAATTCCATTTTCGTTTGTAATAGCTGAATTTGTAGGATGGTGAGATAGCACTTTCGTTTTTAGTTTAGTAGCCTTTTTTACCAAGAGGTTAAATGACATGCTTTTATGTGCTGCCGAACATCGTCATACAAGCGTGTTGGTCTTTATTCATAGATGAAAATAGTATATTTATTGAATGGATGATTGAAATAAACACATTGGTTACAAGAAAACAAACCACTTAAGCAGCACAGGAAAGAAGAACACGAGAACAAAAATCAATCCGTTCGTAGTAAAAGTGATACATTAGACTGTGTTTACATTCCATGATACGATTGGATGATTGAATTACATTGTAAAGCGACCCCGGAATACCATATCAGCTCTATCTACGATACAAACCATTCAATAGTTAATTGTAGAAGGAAATTAAATTAAGTGAATACTTCTTGTCTCGCACGTGTTGCGATATTGATATCCAGGAATATTGTTTGTTTCATGGCCATTACCGCTTTATGATACGAACAAAAATAGAATGCAACACATCTTTTCGGAATACACGTATATAGATACATATGTCCTACATGTTTTTGAGCTTGCGTGTAAAGGGACAACTCTGACATTTCGGACTATCAAGTAACGATGGTGGCTTACAACCGTTCTATCAGTTGGTTGCTTAGCACAGTTCAATGGTTATCATCATAATAATTCTTCTTTTGCATTAAAGTTTTCCAAAACCTTATTTTCTATTCAAAACGTGTAAAAGAGGCTTATCTTAAGACTCAAACTGATACAGCTTTCGTATTGAATTTGTATTCAATTACTTCAAATGAAAAAAAAAATGACGACTTGCTTTAAAACAAGAGCCGTCAGAGACGGACAATGCTCCCCGAATAAGGCATTGTCACAATAAATATATGCCATGCAGAGCTAATATAAAGCTAACAAATGTTAAGCCCCCTTTTTGTATGACATATTTTGTATATGCAAATTTTAAATAGTTTATTGTCAAGGGCATCTGATTTGCTACTCAAATATGAAATTTCATCAAATTCTGACCATTAGACTAGGAGAAATTAGAGAAAAACTGTATTTAACCTTAAGTCCCCTTTTCCCATGACGAGGCCTCAAATCCAAAAACCGGGAAAAGTACATCGGCATTTTGTCATAGGGAGTTCACATGGTAAGTTTCATTTGATTTGGCCCAATGGTTATGGAGAAATCGCTTCGGACGGACGGACGGACGGACGGACGGAATGACGGACGGACGGGACGGACGGACGGACGGACAGACAGACAAAGCGGCGACTATATGCTCTCCCTTCGGGGAGCATAAAAATGTATAAAAGTCCGAACGACAGGTAACTGTATTTACGATATTTCCGAAAAATAGCGGTATATAGTCTTGGTATTTAGTTTGAAATATATTATTCGAAATTAACGTCTGCATTCATCCGTCTTTTAAAGCGTAATTCTATTTTCCAGAGTTGACAAATTACGATTATAAGATATCAGTTGTCTCTCATGCCTCAACTCGTCGTAGGGAGCAGACATGTGAGTGTTAATATGATAGAGTTTTGCTGTAAAACAAGTCTGTCTTAAGGTAAATTACACAGAAAATGTGGCAGATTTCTGGGAATTTGCAACCAACACGGATCCCGACCAGCCTGTGCATTAACAAAGTATGCTAAATCAATGCTTTTCTCATTTATCTCCTTCATTATTTGAAGCATTCTTTAGACCGTAATATCAATGCTTATCAGCACAAACTAGGGAACTTAATAAGTATTCAATTAACTTCTCATATTTGATACGCAATTTTTTTTCTCCAAAACATTTTACCTTAATTTCTTAAAAGAAAAAAAATAAAATAAGCTACCAAAAATAATGCCAAAAAATCGTCAAAGCAGGAAACCGCAACATTGATACATTATACTGTAACATGTATATATGTTTATATATTGTACATGATGGACAATTTGTCTGATGTGTAAATAAAAGTTCAAGTTTAAGTTCATGTTAATGTGTCCATCAATTGGTTGCTTACTCATCATGTACAGTATGGCCAAAATAATTTGTTTAAACGAGATTATTTTACATCGATCGGGAATGTTCTTACAACTTAGATTAATTCCTCTGGATTCTGCTTTCTGGAGACTGTACCAGCACTTGAGCCGAATATATAGTGCGATGAAAGCACAAAAAACAACCTTCGCTACAGAAAATCGAACCTTTATAATTATCTTGTTCGCAAGACCATAGCTCTTCCTGCCTACCTCTATCACCTTGTATCTAAAATCTGCAGATATGTATTAAAGTTATGGTCGCTTGACATCTATGCGTTTATTATCAACACCTTTTTTGCGGTTATGTATCTAGCATAGGAAACATGCATCAGTGTTTTTAAAGAAATTAATAAAGATATATATCACTGGTCCCAGGAAACAAATAAATCTCTCAGATAGGTATAAATTCTATTGATTTTAATTCAATGTTTTCTGCATTTGTAATTGTTGCTTACTCAATGCGATTTAAGATTTGATCGCTCCAAAAGCGAACGATTCCTTTTCTAAAACAAAAATTTCAACATCTCGTGTGTAACTAATCTCCAATGTTCAATCCTTCCTACAGAGAGACATGTTTTAAAGAACTTTTTTTTTCATTTTAGACACCAATGTTTAGCCTTTATTAGCTTGACGTAAAGGGCACATGATAACTTTTATGATGATCTGTCGATTCGGGGGAAAAGTCTTGCGAATTCCTAACATTTCGTGGCTTCAAACTCTTTTCGAAATATGACAGCGTACTCTCTTCAACAGATGGCTGCACAAGATAAGATTTGAACAAAGATTTAGAAGAATCGTACAAATTCCAAGCTCCTTAGGACAACAAAATAGATGTAAATAAAGTAAAGATTGTTTGTAACTTTGAAAATTCCATTTAGCAAGGTATTCTAGTGAACACAACGAAGGCACACAAATACTGTCATTAATTTTGAAAAAGAAAGGATCTCAAATCAAGAAGTATAATTGCAAATTAAATAGAAATTACGATGGACTTTGGGAAGCGTCTGAACATTTAATGAAATTTAAGTAGACGCGGGGGCAAATCTCGTAGAATGTGCCAGTGCTTTATTTTCTAATTATAGTGACTCGCACCTGCTGAAAAATTCTATTAAGCGTTGCTTTCTTCATTTAAGACGTCGCGCACGGTATTGGGAAATTTTTCAAAAAACGCTACCCTCTGCGATTCCTAACTGAATTTTGTGAGAACCGTTTTCCTTCTCAAAACTTCGTTATATATCAAAATAACCGTAAAACCATGACCTTTTTCAATGACATACCATTTTTAGGTTGTTAGTTTATATAAATTTGCTAGTAAGACTTTATGTTCGTAAATTCGGCGAAAAAACGCGTGTAACATGTAACAAAAATTGTCAACGGCGACGGATATTTATAAACAACTTTGCGATTAAGTAACGTCAAACACATTGAAAAATGTATCATATGACAGTGGAAATGCTGTAGAATGTTTTGCCGAACGAAAATCAAATTTTGATGTCGATTACGTAAATAAGCCCAGTTTGTTCACGAAAAATTGCAGTGTAACAATTAGAATTACGTCGCAGAAAAATTCACAATTTCGTTTGATATTTTGTGAATTAATAACTGAAATGCAACAAAACTTGATATAAGAAATATGATTTTTCTCTATTTCTATAATATATAAAAGAAAATCAGTTTGCATGATAAACGAAGCATTAATGATATAAAATGCGTGTGGACAGAAATTGTTTCAGGTCGTTCAAAACTCTACTTTTTTACCCTTTAGAGTTTAAAAAATACCGGTTCCCTTTTTCATACAACGATTTAATTTCAATATGGAAATATTATTTTTTTCTTGTTTGTTATATCAAAATTTCAACGCAAAATAATGAAACGTAAAAAAGATATTCAAATTTGTTCGTGTGGACAGAATTTTTACAAACGTAAACTTTTTTTAATTTGCGTAGCCTTAAAAGTATCTATGTGGCGCATTTTAAGACGAAAATAAAACGAATCAAGGTGAAGTTAAAGCTTAAGAAGTGCGAAAGACAGAAAAGGTAGAGATTTTCTTAAAACATTGTCATGTCTTTTTAAATCACTTTAGTTTGTACAGAGAGTAAGCATTAAAAGCACATCACAACCGTCTACGTAAAAACTTCAGCGTTACGCAATTATTAGAATAATGACGTTCGCTAGTTTGACGTTACATTTAGTTCCCCAATAACGTGCGCGGCGTCTTAAGGTAGAATACCCACAATGTGGCGTTTTTGAGATTCATAAAATATCGGTTTATTTCGTCGTTACATATCCGACCTTATTCGGGCGCGGTTGTAAACATTCGGCGGAATGTTTTCGACGTCGCCAGAATTATCCCGACGTCGAACAAATCTCATTAGGGGTAGACTACCTTCAGAAAAATGATGAAATAGTTTACATATGTATTTATCGCAATTGGACCTAGCGGCACTCTATGTCACTGTCCCTAGATCCGTAAAAATATTGCCCGTCTCAATCTAATATGAAACTCATGATAGAAAAAACGGTGTCTGTAATACACCAGATACTGACTTTGAAAAGTTTCGATTCTTTGAATCTTTTTCTTGATACCAGTAAATACATTATACTCTATTGAAGCAACCCTCATTGTTATAAAACGGATAGTTTGAAAGAAATCAGATGTAGTTCTTTTTCGTACATTGATAGTATACACTTTGAAGCCATAAGAAGATTAATTTACCCATATACAAATTTAAATGTATATGCTATCTTGAAACATACCCGAAAGAACTATGTAGATAATGTGTATTTCAAGTGGTTCTTAAAACTGGAATATCGTGCTTCTTTCCAAAACTATCGTAAATACACCTTGGATAAAGCTGCGGTTACGAGAAATTTGAAGAAAGACGAGATTATGTACGTTCTTATATTTCAAATTATTTATCATATGGTTTATTCAGGAAGAGACTGAGAAATGGTCATTTGTTTATCTGGAAAAGTTCTGCCACAGACCATACACGAGTTATTTAATCACCAAGCCAACTTACAGGGCATTACATTATTCATTGTCACATATCATGACAAAGAATCTAAAGTAACCACACCACTATCTAAGCTGACACAATGGCGTAAGGCGGTTATTTATCAGCTTATAGGGTGTCTTGGTCAAACGAAATAGACAAATACCGTTGTTGATTTTAGCAGATCCCAACCTTTTTTGCCAGTAGATACTGGGTATTTGTTTATAGAATACAAGAAGGTCGAAATATCATGGGCTCTATGGCCAACCATGGACAAAGGGGATTGAGTAAGTACATGTAAGTAATTACAATGGAGGAGCTTATTGCATCGTTTCAAGTTAAACTCAAAGCATATTCAATTTGTCACTATTAAAAGCAAGTAGAACTAAATGTTTCCTGTTACATTATTCCCTCATCTTTCAAGGTGTTTTTCTACAAAAAATAGTGTTACAAGCTTTCTCTGAATAACGATTTTATTGTCGAGAAGAGTAAAACGAGCTGATCTGTCTAGGATAAAAAACCAAACCCATGCAACTGTTTCAAACGCATTTTGATGAAAGTAGGGTTTTCACAATACAGCCACCATAATGAAAAGTATGTAACCCGTCACACTAAAAGGGACCAACTGAGAGGTCCATAAACCAATTTCAAAGAAACAGGTCAGACGTGGCAGACGTCAACCAGGTGTCGTTGAAAACTTTCGATCCTAGTCAGTCTTCGCTAATGGACAAGTTTCCAATAAGACCCCCACACACATACAACAACCTCCGGAAGTCGTCCTTAGAGGCAAAAGGCGAAATTTTTAAACCGGGAACGGTTGTTTTAAACCGGGAACTGTTGACTGTAAATCCAATAAAATAACCACCTTACCGACTATTAACGAATTAATTCAATTTCATAGTTTTTGTATAACTTTAAACTTCGCTTTATCGCTGTATATTGAATGCATACGCACGCTTTATCCCTGTATATTGAATGCACGTGCTTCGTCTCTGTTTTCTCCGCATTTTTTGGGAGCCTCGGTTTGATAATGTCGATTTGTTACTATTTCTAACGATTCACATGTATACAATGTTAATTTCCCATAAACCCATTGTTTGTTAATTCGAGTCTTCTCTGATGAAATTTCGCTCTTTGATATTTGGATGTCGCTATTTACATCAGAGCACTGCCCTATTCAAAAACAAAAGAAAATTACACATATTATGTCGCTGTGTCGGAATTTTCTTTTGTTTTAGAATGGGACAGCGTTCTGTTGAAAATAGTGACAACCAAATATCATCGAGCGAATTTTCATCAGAGAAGACTCGGATTACCGGAAGTGTTCTGCGGGTACGGACTAAAATATAAATGAAAGGAGTCAATTGGGCAGACTGATTACAAGTGCAAAATACATATTGATATACTGTAACATGTATATGTGTTTATATATTGTACATGATGGACAACTTGTCTGATATGTAAATAAAACTTCAAAATTCAAAGTTCATATTTCTGCTATCAGAAGAAGCGATTAATCTCAATTTACTTCAATAATTCTATTTTATCATTAAACCGTTGATTAAAATTGATACGACACAAGGGTTATAACTCAATCTCAGTTAGCTCTTATGTCATCTTATTAACTAATGTTATTAATGTAATTTCGACAAATTGAAGTTCATGGGAGACAAGTGTATGTTTAACCCGAATAATTCTTAGATGATTTAAAGCGCGTTGGATGTATATGTAGTTAAGGTAGAATACTAGTAATGTGGCCATTTTGAAATTCATAAATCATTGGATTTTGTCGAGCTGCGTCGTTACGTCTCCGAACCTATATGGGAGCTGTCGTAAACATTCGGCGATGGAATGTTCCACCACCGAATGTTTTTGACGTCGCCCGAATAATTCCGACGCCGCGCGAATTTCATTAAGGGTAGAATACGTTAATTTAATTTCGACAGATTGAGTTTCATGGGAGACAAGTGTATGTTTAACTCGAATAATTCTTAGATACTTTATAGCGCGTTGGATGTAGTTTAAGTGATGTCACAACTTTATTATCCCGCATACGTTGAAGTTTCAGTACATTAAACACTAAACATTCATGACAAATTCATTTGTTTGACTTTTAACAGATATTTAAATTTAACATTATTGGCATGTTTTTTTCTATGTCACTCCAAAAAGTAAGGCGTATATTTTTAGCCCTCCATTGTTTCTCTAGAGAACATAAGAAATAATTATATTCTGTAAAAAGCACCACACTCCGTTTTCTAAAATTGGCATGGTAGATGTGTATTCCCTGGAATTTCGCTGTACAAGTAAATATACGCAATCAGTGGGGAAACAATAGAAAATTGCCATTCATTCCAACTATAAAGTGCATCGTTATCCTGTTCATCTTATGTTGTTTGTGATTCGTTCTGATTTGACACAGCGTATACTCACGGTGGTTAATCACGTGACTCAGAATTGCAGAAAAGCATTGATATTTTTGTGAATACTAGACCGATTTAAAATACGGTTTGAAGCAGAGAAGGTGGGTAATTGCCAGAAATTTTCTGGACGTAGCGGATTTTTTTTTTAAAAATCATGTGATAAAAAACTATTGAAGATTAACCAACATTTTGGTTGATCTTCAATAGTTTTCTATCACATGATTTTTTAAAAAAATCTACAACGACGATCAAATGCTTGACGTCTGCCCACCTTCTCTGCTTTAACCCGATTTTCAAATCGGTCTCATAATGACAAAACAATTGAAGATTTTCTGAAATTCTCAGTCACGTAATTAACCACCGTATATACAGGTGTAACTAAATACACTTTTATATTTGACTTATTTCCAGTCATGTTTTATTACGCGCATAACCATCTTTGCGAGCCATGTGAAATATTTGATCATCAGCTTTTCTTTCTTTTCCAGAAAGAATAGCCTATATCCAGCATGGTTGCCAGAAAGAGTCACCTTTTGAGTAATGGTGAACCCTTTCCCAAGCAAGACCTGGTTTTGACGTCCCTTATTGAATAAGCTTGGGAAAACATTAAGGCAAAAGAAGAAAGTGCTGATAACCAGCAGTTTCTCCTTTGTATCAATGTGTTTATGCTATATCATACATAAATTTAATAATAATAAACACCCGTTTTGCTATCTTCAGCAGCTTTTGAATTGGACCACCTTAACAATTTGTTGTTCGGGAAAGGGTTAATGCATCGATGTTTGGTTGAACCAATGAATATATTTGTTACATAAAAACACCATAAGTAGTTCTTGGCTTATTCAGTTTGAAAATAATTATACAAAATTAATACAGGCTATGGCACGAAATGTAGTTTGCAATGGATGTGCCATTTCTCATCGTCTCTCAGCGGATTTATAATTGAGATTGCTTACAATGTCATCTGATACCTTCAACATGTTTCCCCTTAAATTTGACATGTGATTTCATGTGAAATATTTGTCAAGTGACGAATTTATTGATTCAAAACCGAAATGAATTTCCTATTCACAAAATCACGTTTAACACTCACAAAAAGGGTTCAAGAATCTTGAGTAGGATGTCTGGTTGAAAATTAACACAATTATCGCGTTAATTGAATGTTGCACGTGGAGCTGTAACCAGTGGTTGACAAAGATCAATTTTGTCAGTGTCTCATTCATCTTATGAAAAGTAGGATAAAGAGTGGTGTTTTTTATGACTTTCCAGTCAATGGCTGTTTTGACAAGTAGAGAGAAGGCAAACCAAATGTGTTTTCTGTAATGTAAATTATACACAATCATGCATCATGATATAATTATCATCATCAACATCATCACAATTATTATCATTACGATTTTATCTTCTCGTGGGCATTATGATTCTATAATAAACATGTCACTAGAGACAAAGATTGTAGTTTTGGGAGTTGAATTTAACATAATTAACCAAGTAACTTGGTGTTGTATGGGACCAATAATGTTGTCTTGAATAAGATATATAACGTCTGTATCTCGTTAGTCTCAAACGTTCGGTAAACACACCATCGAGCTTTAAATGCAGTTCTTTGTTGTGTCTGTATAGGCAATCATTTAATTTTCTTTTAAACCAATTTTGCTTTCGTCTTCCAGTCGTTTATGATTGATTGGTTTCATTTTGGACACTTCGGAGAACATATTTGCCAGGCCTAAAATAATTGATTATAGATTGGATTATATGCATAAGGGCAGGTTTAAAAAAATGTGACCAAAGTGTGACATTTAAATGTTAAGAATAACAGCTATTTTTACAGAATATCATCAACATTTCTTAATTAGGGTGGCTAAAAACTATTCTAAATGGTTAAGCAGTGCCCAAATTATATTTTAAATTCATGTTCACTACTTTTTCGCTAAAATTGTGTGCACAATCTTGCAAAATTACAACAAAAAAGCGTTTCACTCCTGACAGCATATATATTGCACAATATGAGAAATTGTAACCCACAAATCACTAAAAAGTAGAGTGCAGAATGCCCTCAAGGTTGATGGCTTCCTAAAAAAATTTGAGTGGTAGATTTCTGGCTGAATAGACAAAAATGAGAACACATTTTGAAAAATAAAAGTGTTTCACTCCTGACATAAAATTCAGAGGGGTATTGTATAAAACAGGCTCCACATCCTAAACTAATGAAGATAAGATAAAAAAGTAATTTTAAGATGATGATGCACATGTTGTTTTATGAATTACAAGTGCTTATTGTAGTATCCTGTCACTGTCTTTTATTTACCATAGCTTAGAAACTTGGTAAAGCTGTTAAGTGTCACACAAAAACGTTTCACTCCTGACATTTTTGACATGTTTTAATGACATAACCTTTTTATTTGTGAAGCGATTTTCTTATAACTTGGTACCCAGTATATAGACACAATAACACATCTTTTTAGCTTTGATTGGGTTGAATATGTTTCTCTGTAAAAGCCGTGGCATGTAAAAAGTGAATGGTCACATTTGTTTTAAACTTGCCCATAACAAAATATCTAAAACACTAGTTTCTTTTTAGCTTCTACACTTTAATCAATTTGTACAGTCACGTATGCTATATTATGCATATGTATTTACCATTTGACCGTTTTTTATTTGCTTGGTAATGATAGGCATTTGTGCCTTATTTCCTTAACAAGTAACATGATATAATTACTAGATTAAAAGGGCCCATACTAGAATGAAAGATATATGTCAGTAAAAAAGTTTAACTTTATTTATGTGTATAGGTCCCAATAAAATAACCTGCCAGAACATCTCTATCTTATAGTTTGTTTTATAAGGAGCAATAATAAATGGGAATAAAATTTGCCGTTTTGAAGCACGCAAAAATGCTGAAGGCAAACAACGTGTAAAGCTCGATATTCTTAGAAGTATATCGTCGCTTGTCAACAAAAAAACGCATAAATGCAGCTTAGAACAAGCTGCACTTAAGAGGTGTTTTAAGAAAGGCGGTGATATAACATACTAGACTATCATTCGAAAGGCATGCAATAACCAAGCTTTGCACAATGGTTTATCTATATGTAATCATAGTTTTATCTCTGAAAGTAAGCACAGTGTTGTCTTTTCACATTTATCAAAAATTTCTCTTGTGCTTTCTTAATGACATAAATCTAATTTCTAGTCCCACTTACAGACAGACGAATTTTACAACACAACTCAATCATGTTTAGACACCCATGTCTGACCTGCAAGACAAGTTGTTAGCCAGGCGTTAGAGACTAGTGATAACTTATATCATAACTTGTCGACATGGGGAAATAGATTGTCTCTCTTCAAGACGGATGAGTTCAGACGCCGTTCTTTTTTCAGGGCTTTATTTAAAATTTGGATCACGATGAAAACACATGTCTCTTGTTATATGTAAGAAAGAAGAACTTGAACAAAATATCTACGCTTCTGTAACATCGTTTTCATTACAAATGTCCTTGACATTGATCCTTGAAACGTTATGACTTAGCGTTTACAGTCTTAAAAAGTGTTAAAGTCAGTTCTTCAGGCACCAATAAAGGGTCATCTTCTATTAACCCATTACCACACAGTGACTCCTTTTGACTCCCCATGATATAATGGCTTTGGAAAACATTGTGGAAAATGATGAAATTGCTTGTGACAAGCAATTTCTTCATATCCCACTATGTTTTCTACCCAAAAAGTTAAAAAATTTCGAAACATCACATTGAAACGTCGTCTGCAACTTCTTTTAAATTGGAATACCCCAAGATTTTGTCGTTTGGTAATGGATTAACTTGGAAAACCAAAGTCAGCTATATTCTATACTTACTCTAACTCATCAAATATCTTTTTATTTATCATTTTCAATGACAAGCATGTGCACACAAATAGTTCTGCACTGAAATGCGATGTTCTCGTGGCCTAGTCTTGGGTTTAAATCGCTTTAATAATTCTAATAGCATTTATTTGATTGGTCAGAAGAAAAGGTCAAAGAAGATGACCCCTTATATACGGGTCCCTGTCAGATGTTACCGTAAGTTTGCATCAGATTGCATAAACAAGAACATGAAATACGTACCACGATCTATTTGATTGTTAGATCCAATCCATTTCTATTCGTTTTCAAGTTCTTGTATTTCTAAATTACTAATAATCGTTAACAAGTGATTTCGGCGTTCTATTGCACGTGGAAAGAAGTATAATTCCAAAAACAACAGCGACCTAGTTAAACTAAACAGGCCTACAATTCCATGGAAATAATAGTTTGAGTTTTGCTTTTTATTAGGATGGACAATAGTTCATCAAATGGATTTTTGATAGAAGTGACTGCTTTGCAGCCAATGTAGGTTGTTTTTGATACATTTACCATTTTGCATACTAAATGAGACGCACCCAACACCATATCATTTTATTTTCTGCTATATTAAAGCATAGACTGCTTGGAAAATGACAATTCCTCTATCGATTCAAAATCCAAAGTAAGATTTAAAAAATCGTCCTATTTAACACTCGACAAAGAGTTTCAAGAATCTTGAGTAGGATGTCTGATTGAACATTAACACAATTATCGCGTTAATTGAATGTTGCACGTGGAACTGTAACCAGTGGTTGACAAAGATCTATTTTGTCAGTATCCCAATTTATCTTCCAAGTGAAAGAGGTTAAGTATCGTGTATTCAGGTTATCGCGAGGATACGTACGATCCAGACTGAGGAACATTGAACTTTGTGGCACTTGAGGCCAACATGAATTCAGACGAGCTTGTGTAGACGAACACCACGTCCTTTACTCGAGGCGATGATATTGTAATGTTTTAAGCCAAAGATTATTCTTCCAAATCCAGACAATAAAGAAAAGCATAATTTACACTGACGAAAAATCGTACAAAATTAAAAAGAAGAAATATTCCCGTTACCAAACATATCCAATTTCTTACAGATTTTACAATGACTGAAAAGTAAAAGTCATTGTAAAGTGACGCGTTGGAACTTAAGAGATAAATAACCGCTTTCCCTAAAGAATAGATCTATGTTGAATTTCAATATTTTTAATTCTTTTTTCCGATTTTTGAATTTGTTGTATGAGCCAGACAAATAACGTATTCTCTTTCCGTTGCTCTTATGAAGAAAGAAAGCAACATCGTAAACACAGATGCGGACGGAAGGCAGCGATTTGTTCCTATAATCCATTTAACGGACATGTCACTAGATACATGGATGGATGTTTTGGGAGTTGAATTTAACACAATTAACCAAGTAACAGGATGTGTATGGGACCAATAATGTTGTCTTGAAGAAGATATATAACATCTGTATCTCGTTAGTCTCAAATGGTGGAGGAAAACACGTCAACGAACTTCAACAGTGATATTGATACTTATCCACATACCGGCATTTTATTTTACATTGAAACCTCTTTTTTTTGATATGCGAAAAGAAAATAATCACATATTAAAGAAACATTTTTTTGAATTGATACCTTACCCCTGATAAATACAAGGTATGTCTACCTTAATACATGTATATGCATGCAGACATATAGGTAGTCTAATATCAAGTGTCTTGTCAGGCTCATTGCTATAGCATATGCAAAAGCATGCGAAAAAAATAGACAAAATTTAATAACCCAGGAGAAGTGTTATGTTAGACTGAATCTGTCGCTACATTTATAGACGGGTAATTAATGCGATTGTGTCGTGACGCCGGTCAAGACAATATATCGATGCTTTTCAACAAAGTCCTCGTAACTGCAGGTTATTTTAAGCTGCAGTTATGAGGTTTTCGTTGAAAAACGACGATATCATAAATATAGAACACTATCCGTATTGCGAGGTAACATACGTACAATACAGACAATTTGGGATTTTGTCTTCGGCCATCATAAAACTACAATAAGCAATAATTAACCCTTCTCCCAATCTGATTGATCATCGATGGCGATAGTCCATGTACACGGATTATTACGACGCTAACATGAAAAGAAACATACATTTTTACATGATCGCCAATAACTTTGCTATCAGCTGCTGTTTTAAAGTTAAACTATGCTTCTATTCTAACCGATTTCAAATCGTTCATATATTTGCAGAATTAGCAGTCATTGTTAAAGATATGTGTTATTGAAGTCCGAAATATAGAACAAATTCCGGTCAAAGTCAGACGAACCCTTGGCGAATTCTCTCAGATAAGACTCTGAAGCTACAATTACAGAAGTATAATTAATACGATTGTGTCATGTCGCCGGTTCGAACAATATATCGTCCCAGCCGGAACTGGTCAATAGGTCCCTTATGGCATAAGAGACCAGCACGGACATAGAAACGCCACCACAAACACGTAGACTTGTTAGCTTCAATACGGTTACAGTTTAGATAATGATCAAGTTACAGGAGAATTTACGCTGGTCTTGATTAACCCATTACCAAACAGCAAAATTTTAGAGTGATCCACTTCAAAACCTGCCACAGATGACAAAATGGAAGTTATAAAAGATAGGATTTATGTAAAATAAGGCATAGAAAATATTGAGACAAAAGGAGAAACTGCTGGTTATCAGCAGTTTCTTCTTTTGTTTCAATGTTTTCCCAAGCCTTTTCATTTAGGGGCGTCAAAACCAGGCCTTGTTTGGGAAAGGGTTAAACAGTAAGTATCTGGATCTGATCTCCAGTCTAAAATATGGTATATTGTCGCTTTTCAACAATGACCTCGAAACTGCAGCTTTTGTTGAAAAGCAGTGATAAGTAATTATACGACGTATTCGTTTGTTTGAAGGCTGAATTTGTTCTGATAGGGTAACAATTTTTGAGAGTTTTGCTTTACCATTAAACTATCAGGAAATGGCCACAAGTGTATTATCACCATGTTGTATCTGTTTTGAAATTATTTTTAATTTTTCAATAAACCATGAAATCAACTAGATACAAAAAAGGACTTGTTAATTTTGTCATGTTAGAACTATACTGTCGAATTCGAAAAAAAAAGTGTATATTACGGAGTACAATATGCTGGGGGATAGTTGTGACCACATCACAATCACGGTGGTTAATCACGTGATACAACAATTTCAGAAAATCTTCGATAACTTTGTTAATAAGGTACCGATTTGAATTTGGCAGAGAAGGTGGACAGACGTCACGAATTAGACGGGCGTGGTGGATGTTTGAAAAATTAACTGATAAAAAAATTATTGAAGATAAACCAACATTTTGGTTGATCTACAATAACTTTTTTATCGGTTGGTATTTAAAAAAATCCACCACGCCCAGCTCATTCTTGGTATTTTCCACCTTCTCTGCTTCAAACCGAATTCAAATTGGTCAAATATTGACAAAAATATCGATGATTATCTGAAATTCTGAGTTACGTGATTATAAACCGTGACAATGTTAGGTCATTCTTATATCGTTCATTGTATGAGGAAAGCTTGCATGTTCACGGTGTATAATTTCCGATAATCTTCAAAAAATTTCTCAATACTTGACCAGTTTGAATTCGGTTTGAAGCAGAGAAGTTGGGAAGATGTCATGAATAAGCTGTACGTGGTGGGTTCTTAAAAAAATCAACTTATGAAAAAGCTATTGAAGATAAACTTAAATTTTGGTTTATCTTAAATAATTTTTTCATCAGTTGATCTTTCAAGAAATGAACACGTTCATCTAATGTGTGACGTCTGTCCATCTTCTCTGCTTCAAACCGAATTCAAATCGGTCCCTAATTTACAAAAACACGGTGGATAATCACGTGATACACACATTTCAGAAAATCTTTGATAACTTTGTTAATATTGGACCAATTTGAATTCGGTTTAAAGCAATTAATGTGGACAGTCGTGACGCATTAGATGGACGTGGGTGATTTGTGAAAAATCAACTGATAAAAAAGTTATTGAAGATAAACCAAAATTTTGGTTTATCTTCAATAACTTTTTTATCAGTTGATTTTTCAAAAATCCAACACGTCCAGCTTATTCCTGGCATTTCCTCACCTTCTCTGCTTCAAACTGAATTCAAATTGGTCAAGTATTGACAAAGTTATTGAAGATTATCGGAAATTCTAAGTCACGTGATTATACACCGTGAAAATTATTGAAGATTTTCTGAAATTGTTGTATCACGTGATTATCCACCGTGATGTTTTCGACGAAAAGCAGATTGACAAAGTCTCAAAAGTAAACATGTATAGGAGAACAAATGTTTAGGGTCATAAATGACTTCACATGGCGCTTTGAGGAATACATGTATTAAATCTATCCATTTGAATATAATTCTTATTATAAAATCATTACTTTCAGGCAATCAACTCGTCCAAGATAGAACAGAATCAATGTTTTATCAATGGGTGTCAGCAGTTTTGCCAACCCATTCTTGAAACAAGAAATAAGATATCACGCAATCCCACCATTAGTTACGTAGATTACGATATGAAACGTGCAAAATTCATTCTTGATAACGTTTGATTCAATGCTTTCCTGATGCCCTTGTGTGCAGTATTCTGTATTTATCATGGTAATTTGAATTTCCTGAGATAAAACACGCATATTTCACAGGATAATAGATTAATTTGTAATAGCACACACATTTAGGCAAGAAGCGTAAATGTAAATTCCTAAACATGGGTCGTGCTGTCTAAATTGATCCATATATTCTTTGAAAGTTGACTTCAAAAGGATGTGGTATCAGTGTTCAAAATCTTACTGTTTTACCGTTTCCCAAACAAGACTTGGTTTTGAAGTACCTGGCAGAATATGCTTAACACAACATTAAGGAAAACTGCTGAGAATCTCCTTTTGCCTCTACAATGGTTGAGCTATACTTTACACAAATGATCTTCATTAATTAACATCAATTATGATACCTACAGCATCTTTTAAATTGGAAAAATCCAATTTTAGACTTTTTTTGACAGTGTTAAACATCTTTTGCCATATACCTAAAGCTTAAGGTGAACAAAAAGAAACGACTTCTAAGTATTGGATAGAGGTTGTATAGTAGCATAACGTTGGTGCTATGACAAAATTGCGTAATAGAAATTTTGCTCGAAAACCATTTTTTTTTCAGGAGAGCCAAAAACATTTTTGCCGCTTTAAAAAATGTTAAAAAATATGCCGGAAAATTGCGTAACTCAATAACTACATGAACAATTCAGCTTCTTTAAGGTAAAATAAGGTGATTGAACATAACTTACGGTTCATTTATTGGTCAAAGTAGAAGAAATACAGAGGAGAATGCCATTTCTCAGCCTTTTATTACTCTCGTGTAAATAATGGTATGCGGTAAAAATGCCAGAGGTAAAATTGCCATATGCAAAATTGCCATAGGTAAATTAGCCATAGGTAAATTAGCCATACCCAAAATGGTAAATTAGCCATAGGTAAAATTGCCATAGGTAAAATTGCCAGACTCCCATTAAAAAGGGTGTGTTCCCGGAACGTCGAGTCGATTTTCTTACCTATAGCGGATTAGGGGGCGCGATACGGGGTAAATGGCATGTAATAATGACATCAATAATATTTGAATATGTAAAGGGAGTTACATTGAAAATGGCATTTGAAAGGAAAACGACACTTATTGTTTATGGTTCAGAAAAAAATATGATGATGACTATTAAAATTGTATTTGACAACAAAACAATTGATTTTTTTTCTGAATAATCTATAATATGAGGATAGTTGAAATGGCTTTTGACACAAAATCTATTTGTCTATTTTGATCTAAAAATAACAGAAAAACACAAAGAGGTGGTTAATAGATCAATATATTTGAATAGAAAATTAACTGCAGAAATAATTAATGTATTGTTCCATATGCCTACACGAGAAGCTGGTAATTGTTCAGAAAGTCTTGAAGAGTATTAAAATACAACAAAAGACCAAGAGATTGTTTAAACATGCTGTAAAATCGCAAAAAAAAAAAAAAAAAAAAAAAATGAATATTTCAAATTTTGGAAAAAAATTAAGTTTTGGCCATTAAACGTCTTTATATTTGGAAATTGTTTTGTATATGACGAGATACATGTATTTGTATAAGCCAATAAAATCTATCTATCTACCTACAAAAATCTTCATTTTTGGGGGTCCATCTTTTCTCTGCCACGCCACTATCAATATGAGTATCGAAACAGATCGATCATAATTGGATCTTATTTAGGAATCATATCTCTTACATTAAAATCATTTTGATCATTGATTGTGGATATTTATCTTTCAAAAATATTATCAAAGAAAAAAGTGTTTCTTAGTATATATGTAAGCTTTCTAAACTTCAGTCGATTATATGGAACAGTAATAGTAGTGATAAAAGAGAAAAATAATTCGTGTTATTTCTTTGTATTTTTTGTATCATTTCTGATTTTATTTTGTCCATGATTCCAAAGAATCTAAAAAAGAAAAGAAAAAAGAAAACACCACTAACCACTAACAACACAAAAACACACATTCTATAAGTTAGTAAATCGCAGACAGGAAATGCTAAATGAGAATTTATTTCTCCTTTTCCGGCCAAACTTTGTTTAATCTAAATTTAACCCATTCTCACAAACTAACGCTTTTTGACTCCCACGAGATAAAAGCTTTGGAAAACAATGTGGAAATTGAAGAAACTGTTTGTGACATGCACTTTCTTTATTTCTCACAATGTTTTGTCCAGAAAGATAGAAAAGTGATAAATCTCAATCTTTGAATTTGAACACGCCTAAAATTTGGCCATATAATTGCAATGAGTTCACTGTCGTAAATAGTTATTGTACCTATGTATATATTTAACCTGCAATAAATATAATTCCACGAATAAAGAAATTCTGTTACAATGCTTTTTTTTCTCTATTTTCATTCAATATTTCTTCCCATTTTAGTCACTCGACATAAACGTGCCCCCTTCTAAATAGTTTCCCCCTTTGGGTAACCCCTTTTCACACATTTCATAAAAGGTGTGACTCGACGTTCCGGGAATAAACCTTAAAAAGTGTGTTTTCTTCTGGGTTTTTTTTTACACAGAATTTTGTTGATAACTGATTATGATGCCATAATTTGAAAAATTTGATTTAATAATTTAATAATTTGAAAATGTTGATTTGATAATTTAATAATTTGAGAATTTTGATTTTTTTAACAGGAGGGTTACCCCTAAATAATGGATTTTGTTGAAATAAAGTTACAAATATATTTTTGTGTATAAATAAAGTAGTTACTATTCATTATGAAGTATAATGGTGTTATAACATTACTTTGGATCATTTATTCACTTTTCATTATAATTATCGAGAACTTTGGTTTTGTATTTCAATATTGAATGAAATATGACACACATTTTAACGAATTTCCTTTCATCCTAAATTCAACCATAAGTTATGTATTCTCCAAACTTTAGTTATATTTATGCAAAGAGTGTTGTTTAGTTATATGTATAATTTGGTTTAATCCCGATTGTCCCACATTTGATTTTATCGATACAATTTTTATACAGGTAAGGTGTGGGATAATCTCCCACCTGGGGCTAAAATATAGGTAGGTTCAAAAATACTGTTCCACGGCGATTTCCTTAAAATTAACTAAGTTGATATGTATTGAATTAAAATTTAGTATGATGATATTTTCTAGCGAAACAATTTTGTTTTTGTATTTCATGTGCATGTATATCTCTTGAATTCTGTAAAAGGAACTGAGAGAATAAAATGTATTGTGTAGTACTTAAAAAGACTAAATTGTGAGCCACAATTTTTCCTTCATTCGCAATATTTCACTATTTTTCTATAAAATTTCAAATGTGGAAATAGATTAACAGAAATTTCACCTTTTCCCATACTTTGATAACGGAACTGATCGGTCTTGATAAATGAAAAATAAACGTCATTTTGTAGCATTTTCTCATTTTCCTTACAAGATAGATCACGGAAACATTCATATTAGATGTTTGTTACAAGCAATATCTCCTTTCCCCATGCTATATCAAAGGTACGAGGTAGGTCAGTGAATAATTTAATGAACAGTTGAAAGAATGACTTATTGGTTTTAAAAAACACCGTGTAGATTAATTTCTTGTTTATCATGTTCAACATTTTTGTAACAGTTATAGAATTTATGCAATTTAATCCTTTCTTTACAAACAATGCACTGAAGAACGTTGAAAGAAAAGCCGAAAATCCGGAAAAATCGACGTTTTCTCCTTTTGTTTCAATATTCTGTGCAAAATTATACAAAGAATTTGCCCCATGATTTTTATTTCATAATTCACTGGTAGAATACGTTAGTCTCTACGCTTAAAGTGACATTTTACTTTTTTTTCGTAAATTTTACTTTTATTTTTATCTGATAGAGCATGTTTCCTTATGATAATTCTGAAAATTTCAGGCCAAAGTATTGCATCGTTTATGAAAAATATATATGTTTGTGTTGAAATTAAACAAAATGATGTGGACAACAGTTCAGATGCATATGGAAATCCGAATTTTCCTTTCTGACTCAACTGTAAACTTTTCGCTTTTCAGCAACAATTTAAAAGAATGATAGCAATTTAGAATATGTAATCTTTGAATCAAGACATACTTTAAAAATGAAATGGGAAATATTATGTCCCTTTACGATTCCGTAGCAATAACATTCATTTTTTTCCACAAAGATGAAAATTGGACTTACCGGTAAAATATTTAAGGATGTTGTAGTTATTTTAGTAAATTCAGTCTCTTTAATCTACAAATTGACGGGAACGTGTTTTATTTCGAATTTCATAAATTTCAAAATGGACTCAACTCTATTACTGCAATTGAACACCCATAAAAGTTTGCAAAATAATCATTGCAAAAAAGTTCAGTAATAAGGTTTTTTTTCGGTAAGTTAATTATCTGAAAAACCAAACATTTCGAAAATAATTAAAGAGGGTTCGTGGAACAAATTTTGAACCTTACTGTAATCGCACCTTTACCCTTACCTACCGTTATCCCACAGGTTTAAGGGTTTATTGGAAAATCAAATGTGGGACAATCGAGAAGACACCTATAATTTCAGGAACATATTATGACAGTTCAGTAATATAATTGAAGATACTATCACTTGGGACTTATTGGTGTGAATGTCATGTCACATTTACTGTTAATTGTCAGTCATGCCATCATCCCTTATCCCCTTTTCAAAACAACAGATTTTATCATCTTACCTTTCCCAAACGAGAAAAATTTAGGGTTCTCCATTTTGGAAGTTGCTGCTGACGACAAAAGAGCTGTTGTTAAAGATAGATTTTGCGTATAATATACCATGGAAAAATATTGAGACAAAAGGAGAAACTGCTGGTTATCAGCAGTTTCTTCTTTTGTTTTAATGTTTTTCAAACCTTTTCTATAACGGACGTCTAAACCAGGTCTTGTTTGGGAGAGGGTTAACAAAGCTTTTGAAAACCTTGTTATAGCTAAGTAAAATACACAGAAATCCTGGATCCAAACAAGATCCTTGTAGAAATGTTTTTGGTAAATTTTGAGAGAACAGAAGAAATTGATATTATCAGCAATTTCCCATTTTCGCTCAAATTTTCATTTGATATGACACACAATTCCTTCTTTTTCGTCTAACTATTTCCATTGATTTTTAGGTGTGTTCCCGGAACGTCGAATCGATTTTCTTACCTATAGGGGATTAGGGGGCACGATACGGGGTAATGTCGAATAGATATTTTAATATCTACGAAAGTTAATTGAGATAGATTATGATTGATGATTATTGAAACTGAAATATGAAAAACATCAATATTTAGTAAAAATGTGTTTTTTATTTATATATTTCTTAAGTAATTGTAAAAAGAAAGATTTAAATTGAGATATCAAATTTATAATTTAATGAAAAAGAAAATATGAAAAAAATCTTAGTCTATATGTAGGAAAAATGTTTTTTTTTATTTATATATTTCTTTTAAAAGTAATTGTAAAAATTTAAATTGAGATAGATCTATTAAATTTATGATTTAATGGAAAAAGACACCAGTCTTCTACGCCTTTCCTCCGGGGAAAGGTCAGGCAGTCTATCGGCGATTCTTCTCCTTGACCGCACAGAAGATGGAAGACATTGCACTGAGACTCCAACCGGCAACCACCCTCTTTTATTTCGAGGCTGCTGCCCAGGGCGCCATTAGAGACTCATTTCCTGGAATCACTATACAGGGGTGCTTCTTCCATTATAACTAGTGTGTTTGGCGGCGAGTACAGGCGACGGGACTGCAGAACGAGTACAGAGACAATCATGCCGTGAGGAAACTGGTACGACGGGCAGCAGTATTACCGCTGGTCCCACTTGACGCCATAGAAGACATGTGGTTCTATACTTTAGAAGACAGAGACGCCGACGACATTAATGACATTACAGAAGCATTTACGGACTACGTGACAGAACAGTGGATGGAAGGCGACCGACGTGTGTGGAACCACTTTGGCACTGTCGGTCTAGAACTACCAACAACCTCGAGGGATGACATAGTAAGCTGACGAAAATGACCACGGCCCACCCGAATATCTTCAACGCCATCCAGATGTTCAAAGACAAACAGAACGCCAACGACATCATCAGAATACAGAGATCTGTAGGTGGAACTGTCCGTCCCCGCGCTTAGCGCTACATGAACATCGACAGACGTCTAAGAACCCTCAAAGACAGATACAAGGCTGGAGAATATGACTTGATCGCCTACGCTGACTTGGCCGCACAGCTTCTCCATCTAGATTGGTTAACTCGTGATAGTGATATTGTGATATTGAAATATATGAGCATCAGTTGATAGTGAATTTTGCAGTGATTACAGTAAACATGGTTTTTAATGATAATTAACCCTTTACCGAACAAGAACTTGTCTTGATGCACCTAAAAGTTAAAATTAGGAAAAAACATCAAAGCAAAAGAAGAAAATACTGATTATCAGCATTTTCTCCTTTTGAGTTAATATTTTCTGTGCTATATAATTATATTGTGCACAAATCATAGTCTCCATCATGAATTTTGACTTCTACAGCAGCTTTTAATTTGGACAAGTTCAAATAGTTGCCGTTTAGGAAAGGGTTAATGTTCAGAGATAGTTTCTATAATTCTTAGAATAGTTTCAAGTATATTGTTTTCATCCATGTACAGTAAAAAAACTAAAAATCTCACACTATAGAAGTGTATTAGACGTGGTTAGAGAAAGGAAAAAATCCATTGACAGCGCATTTTTCTTGTTACAACAAAATGTTAATTTTTTCAACATGTCTTAACCCATTACCACATAGTGACTCTTTTTACTCCCCACAAGATAATGGATTGGAAAACATTGTGGAAAATGAAGAAATTTCTTTATTTCCCACAGTATTTTCTTCACAAAAAGACAAAAAAATGTAAAAAAAATCATTCAGTTTTAATTGTCGTCTGCATCATCTTTGAATTTGGATGAGTATAAAAAATTGCCGTCTGATAATGGGTTAAATAGAAAATATAAATATATGTATACATGTATTTAGATGTAAAACGATAAATAAACTGTGAAACGAATTAAAAGAATACGATTTCTTATTATATTTCTTCTTACTATTAAAGTCACTCGACATACAGCCCCCCCCCCCTTTCAATAATTTCCCCCTTCGAGTAGCCCCTTTTCACACATTAATAAAAGGTGCGATTCGACGTTCCGGGAATAAACCGATTTTTTACGTTTGTTCTTTTATTTTACAATAGAAGAAAGCGGTGATATCCAAAAATGTATTGGGTTGTCCAAATTAAAAGTTGCTGCATATATGACAATAATTATTGGCTATCAATTACCATGGAATGTTATGATCTAGTTCATACAAAAATATTGAGACAAAAGGAGAAAGTGATGTTTATCAGCTTTTCCTTCTATTGTCCTTCTATTGTCTAAATGTTTTTCCTTCTATTGTCTCAATGTTTTCACAAGCATTCTCTAATAGGGTCCTCAAAACTAGTTCTTGTTTGAGAAATAATTACAAAAAGGTGGGGTCATTTTATTCTTTTCATATAGATGACAAGGTTGGTGTCAAAAGAAGGAATTGTGTGTTATATCAAATGAAATATTGAGCGAAAATGGGAAATAGCTGATAATTTCTTCTGTTCTCTCAAAGTTTACCAAAACATTTCTATAAGGGTCTTTTTCGTATCCAGGATTTCTGTGTATTTTACCTAATTATAACAAGGTTTTCAAAAGCTTTGTTAAAATGGTAAAATCTGTGGTTTTGAAAAGGGGATAAGGGATGATAGCATGACTGACAATAAACAGTAAATGTGGATTACAAACCCAAAGATCTCGAACGATAATTATAATGAAAAGTGGATAAATGAACCAAAAATAATGTTATCCCCTGTGAAATGTAATTCATAAAATAATGAACATATTATGAATCTTAAGAATGTTTCATACATTACTCATTATCACTTCTTTAACACACTTCATGAAGTATGATGATAATTGCTTCATGAAGACATTATGAAGATATTAATGATTGACAAAATCCTTAAAACCTTCATGATGAATGCAAAGGATTTATTATGAAGTTTTCATTAAAAAAAATCATGAATAATCCTGAAACTTGTTCATGATTTTTTTCTGAATATTTTCCACTGCAATTAAAACTGGTACTTCATAAAACATTCTTGTTTTGTTGTATTAAGAATAAATCATGAACTAATCATGAATTGATAATGGATTGTGTACAGTTCATAAAATCTTCTTAAAACATTCATGATCTCCCAGTCTAATTTATATTCCAGTCTATGACATGTGGTTTAGAAAATAATGGAGGGAATTTTGCTTGTCTGACTATTTGTCAAGAAATATGTTTTTGTTAAGAGTTATAATTAATATTTTTAGTTATAATCAAGTGATTAAGGATCTCACTAAATGATAAAACCAAGGAAGGCAATGTAAGTAAGTGTTCTTTAGACTAAATTTAACAAATTTAAATGTTTATTTTTTTTACCATTCCCCACCCACATAATTATTCTGTAAAATGGATATTATTATTTTGCTTCTATAAATAGGAATCATTGATTTCTAATGGCCTGTTACTTATTACAGTTCTGAAACTACCTGTTCTACAAAAAGTTTCTTAAGTTTTGTTCTGTCAGCAACATATTTGTACAAATTGTTTTTTAGTATTTTTCATGACCTTGACGTGATTTTTTTTTCATTACTGCTTGGTTTAAGGATTTATTATGCATTTCCAACTTCATAAAAAATTCATTACTCTGTGTTTAGAGAAACCTGTATGTTTTTATGAAGTTTGTAAAGAAATATTATTCATGAATTCTTCATTAAAAAGAAGTGAACAGAAAATGGCCCATACTCATTGTTAACAGAATAATCATGATTTCTTCTTAAGATCGTTTGCGTTTTTTTCTTGCATGAAGTCTTCATGAATTATATGATTATTTATTCATGAAGACTTCATGCCTTTTTCTCAGAATGCAAAACTGCATGGTTTAAGGATTTATTATGCATTTCCAACTTCATGAAAAATTTGTTACTCTGTTTTTATGAAGATTTATGCAAATGGGCCATTTTCTGTTCACTTCTTCTTCATGAAGATTTCATTTTTTCCGTTCTTGAATAGCTCATGAATATCTATTAAATACTTCATGAAGAATGACAAAGCATTTCACAGGGGATATCACCATTCTACTTCAAAATAAATAGTAACTACTTAATTATACACAAAAATAATATTAACTTTATTTCAACAAAATCCATTATTTGGGGGTAAGCCTCCTGTTAAAAAAAATCGAAATTTTCAAATTATTAAATTATAAAATCAACTCTTATCAAATTATTGAATTATTAAATCAAAATTTTCAAATTGTAACATCGTAATCAGTTATCAACAAAATTCTGTGTAAAAAACAGAAGAAACATACTTTTTAATGGGAGTCTGGCAATTTTACCTATGGCAATTTTACCTATGGCTAATTTACCATTTTGGGTATGGCTAATTTACCTATGGCAATTTTGCATATGGCAATTTTACCTCTGGCATTTTTACCTACATTCGTAAATAATTTGTCTATGTATAACGCATTTTTGTTAGCCTGGGTCCAGTCGTCAATATACAATTTGGTCAATAAGATAAGGCATAAAAAATCAATACCAGTTAGATATTGCGGCACCCGTTTTTGATCGTGTCGATATTGACGCCTGGGAACAAGCATGGTATTTTCCAATGATAAGCCGATAAACCGATTGATCTATTTTTAGCCGTATAATCTATTTAAAGTCTATCGTTTTAAAACGGGGCTCGTTAACGGGATAGAGGCAGCATCTGCTATAATGAAATGAATTATATTTGAAATGTTGATAGATAATTAAATTTCTGCAAATTCTGGCATTTTCTCATTATTTTATCAGAATTGTTTTAAGGTGCTTCTTTCGTTTTGCTTGTAAAAAATCACATATTCATTGTCAGGTTAAATTTGGTTTTGCACGGATGAATAGATTTTTAACAATACATTCTGGGGAAAATGTTGAAAAAAATGTTCAAAACGTGCAGACAATGGTCTTTATGTGAGCCATGGCAAATCCAATGCGGATAGATTAGCCATTCCCAAACTGCATTATATTTATTCTGTAACAATTACAAAAAAGTTTTTATTTCGAACACAAGTTCGTTTAACCCTTTCCCAAACAAGACCTGGTTTTGACGTCCTAAATAGAATAGGCATGGGAAAACATTGAAACAAAAGAAGAAACTGCTGATAACCAGCAGTTTCTCCTTTTGTCTCAATATTTTCTGTGCCATATTATACACAATTCCTATCTTTAATAACATATATTTTGTCGTATGTGGCAGCTTTTGAATCGGACCACCCTAAAATTTTGTCGTTTGGGAAAGGGTTAACTAGCAAATTCCTTCAAATTTACGACAGAAGGAGAAATTAATGTTGTTAATGCTATGTTCTATTTCTTACTATTGTCTGATACAAAATGTAAAACAAAATGGTCCGTCGAGAAAAAAATGAATGATTATGAAGACACAATTTGACAAAAAGAAAATAATTATTTCGAAAAAATGTTTTTTTTTGTTTTTTTTTTAATGTAAAAACTAACGCAACCCTGCGTCATTTAAATTATTTGATCATTTTCCGAACATGACCTTCCTAATAAAAAAGGTTGGGAAGATATTTTGATACTCAACATTTTCTCCTTTTGTCTGAGTATTTTCTTGCATTATTTTAAACAAATCCTACCTTTATCATCTCAAATTTTGTCGCCTGCAAGGATCTTCTAAAATGGGAAAGTCAAAATTCCAGTCGTTTGTTAAAGGGTTAATTGGTGTATAAGATAAACAGACTGATAAGAAGATGTGTTATGTGTTATTGTCTACTGTAAGTGTGTCACGCATTAACCCATTCCCACACATTGACGCTTTTGACACCCCACATGATAAAGCTTTTTAAAAACATTGTGAACAATGAAGAAATTACTCGTGGCAAATAATTTCTTCATTTCTCGCAATATTTTTTTCACAAAGAAAAGAATTGTTACATATCATTTACTTGAAATTGTCGTCAGCAATATCTTTGAATTGAGTCAAGATTGAAATCTTATTTTCTGGTTATTAGTCAACCCTTTCTAAATGGAACAAAGCTTAATATCGACTGCTCAAATTTGAAAACGCTGCAAGCCACAAAATAGTTGTTGATAAAGATGGCATCTATTCATGGCAAGAAAATATTGAGACGAAAGGAGAAAACTGATTGTAATAAGAATTTACTTCTTTTTTCTCCATCTTTTGGATCAAGCGTTTCCAATTACGGTCTTTTTCGGGAAAGGGCAAACCCTTTCTCAAACAAGACCTGGCCCCGGTTTCTCGAAGAAACTTAAGTACGTTCTCATGCTCAAATCTGAGCACCGTGCTAAAATCGCACGAAATCCGCGTGAACTTCAATCGAATGCCCTTCAACGTTTGAGAGTATCCCTTTGAAGTTGAGCATGTTCTCATGAGAATATACTTCAGTTTTTTCGAGAAACCGGGACCTGGTTTCAATGTGTTTAATTGAAAGGGCTTGTGAAAACGTTGAACCGAAAGAAGAAATTGCTGATAAACATCATTTTCTCCTTTTGCCTCGGTTTTTTCTAAGCTGCTTGGTTCACAAATGCTTTTCTGGTCAACATTCCTTTCAGCAGTATTTAAAAAAAACGGTCAAAATTTTTGCCGTTTTTAAAAGGGTTAAGCGACCGACACCATAGGATTTGTAGCCAACCGTTTAACCCTTAGCAATAACACTTTACCAAAATATATAAAATCCAATAATTGCTGAATTGTGCAATATTTGTTAACCTAATGAGAATTATCTTCAAAAAGATGGGTACCTGATTTCCATGAAGAAATACGGGGACCAGTCTAGTCCTCGGGTATTCCTGTTACTAAATATAGCACTAAATACATTTCTGAACGAGTTATCGTTCGTGATTTCGCCCCCAAAAATTGGTGAAAAAGGTAGAGGGCAGTGCTAAGTAAATTCGTTTGGCCCCAGACTGATCTTTAGACCGGAGAAAGTAAAGGAGGGAAAAATGATCAGTCTGGAACCCAGTCTACATTTTTGTCAGCTAAATCGAGTTACGCAATTTTGTCACATGATAATTGAAAGGGTTCTAATAGGTGTAGAAAAACGACGTTTTGACAGGATATGCGCTCCTACATACTTAGTAGAAAGCATTTATAAAAAAAAATTGACAAAATTGCGTAACTAATTTGTTACGCAATTTTGTCATAGCACCGACGATGATTTATTCTTTAATACGCGTAGAATGTACTATACAGAATTTATCTGACTTATTTGACTCGCTAGCGATTCATTGGAGACGGGGTGTGGCTATGTATAGACGTCACATAAACTAGCCTGCGAAATATAGCGGCGAAATTTGAAAATATAATGCAGTTTCATTGGTCCAAAAAGTAGGTAAAACACGAAAGTTTTCCAAAGAGATCATTGTACATGTACAGAGCACAACCAACTGTGAACAACTAGCATGACACTTTGTAGACACACAGAAACGTGGCTCTGGTATACCTTCCTACGTAGGCATTGTGAAGACAGATGCCATTAATACGGATGACCCTTTCCTAGAAACCAAATATTGGACTTTACTATAATGCACTATTATGTTATAAGCTACAAAGGTATGGCACCTCTAAATAAAAACGTGTTCCATCATAGCGTCTAATATTGAACTTATCGAAAAAAAATCACATGATGTTCATTGGCATGTTTGTTTTTAACATGTGTATTTTCCCAAGTTTCCCTGTCGGAGACTTTAACCCATTACCAAACGGCAAAATTTTAGACTAGACCTAATTCAAAGATGTTGCAGGCGACAATTTAAAATGAATGAAATTTTACTTTGTTCGGTGTTTTTGCCTAGATAACATCGTGGGAAATGAAGAAATTGCTTGCCACAAGCAATTTCTTTATTTTCCACAATGTTTGCCTAAGCCATGATATTGTGGGGAGTCAAAGGGAGTCACTGTGTGGTTATTGGTTAAAGCCGGGTCTTGTTTCGGAAACGGTTTATACGATTGTCTGGTTCACTATGGGTAGACATAACATTATAATTAACGCCTATTGTCGGATCCAGAACTTTGTCGTTCTTTCTGCGTCGATGGTCTTTATTGCTGTTACCATTTCCGAAACAATATCATGACCACGAATGTCAAAAATCGGACTTGTCCAAATTCAAAGATGATGCAGGCGGCAATTTCAATTGAATGGAATTTAACATTGTATTGTCTTTTCGGAAAACAAAGTGACAAATGAAGAAATTGATTGTCACAAGCATTTCTTCATTTACCATAATGTTTTCAATAGCTATTACTTTGTTGGGAGTCAAAAAGAGTCATTGTGTGGGAATGGGTTATCGCCTATTGTCGGCTCTAGAACTTTGTCTTTCTTACTACATCGATGGTGCTCATGATGTCTTGTCCCGAATAATATCGCCATGTTGAAAGTCAAAATCATTTGTTTGTTTGGGAAAGAGTTACTTAATAATTTTCCATACGACAAAATTTAAGGGTGATCCACTTCAAAAAATGCCACAAATGACAAAATGGATGTTATTAAAGATAGGATTTGTGTAAAATAAGGCACAAGAGATATTGAGACAAAAGGAGAAACTGCTGGTTATCAGCAGTTTCTTCTTTTGTCTCAATGTTTTCCCAAGAATGTTCTATTAGGGACGTCAAAACCTATGGCGTACCAAATGGGTCAAAAGCCTATATAGAGCGTGCACGCATAAAATATACGCGTCGACGCGTAAATTTTATGCGTCGACGCGTATATTTACGCGTCGACGCATAAAATTTACGCGAGCAGTTGAATTATGCGTCGACGCGTAAATTTTCAACTGCTCGCGTAAATATACGCGTCGACGCGTATTTTATCTATTAACCAATCAGATCATTCGTTTCATCCATCAATTCTATGGTATAAAGGGAAAGGTTTGTACCGCCTCTCCCATTGGCCAGCCTCGGTTTCACATTTTTTACTACTGCTCGCGTAAAATTTACGCGTCGACGCATATATTTTCAACTGCTCGCATAAATTTTATGCGTCGACGCGTAAATATACGCGTCGACGCATAAAATTTATGCGTCGACGCGTATATTTTATGTGTGCACGCTCTTTCTAGACTTTTGACCCATTTAGTACGTCATAAAAACCAGGTATTGTTTGGGAAAGGGTTGGTTAATACGATTGTCTAGTTCACCATGGATAGACATAACAGTATAATTAACGAGTATTGTCGTCTAAAGAACGTTGTCGTTCTTTCTGCATCGATGACATTGATGATGTTACTTTTTTCCAATCAATATCTTGGTCTAAATAGCAATTAATTTTGTGCTCAAATTAGACTAGGTTGATCGATTTGCATTGATAAAACCGTCGGTCAAGTTATGAAGTGTCGTAATTGCGGAATTAAGCCATAGTTACGAGATTTTATACCAACAACTACGAAATACATTTATGTTTCCGAAATTACGTCACTGTTTACTTGATAAAATCGTTCCCTATTAACAATCCTTATTTCAAAACATATAAAATTATCTGAACTAATATAATTATAAAGTAATACGCTCGCTCCGACCATTCAGTTTGATCATTGTGTCATTTTAGAACTAGTATTGCAATTAGACTTTTTTGTTGAAATTATTCCAGACTTTATTAATTCTAAATGTATGAGTCGTCCCATTTTTGTCTTCTGTGAATGAGTTAAATCGTTTTAAGACAGGATGGTAGTCGAACAGCGGCAACCTAGAAGTGACAACAAATATTAAATATTCAACTACCCAGTCAGACCTGGTTCGCGTCTTAATTTTTATTTTCGAATTAGCAAAACTGTTTAAGCATCCGAGTATTTCGTTATATTTGTTTTAAATACATTATTCTATTTATTATTATACTAATTGTCTCAATTTATTAAAAAGAGGAATAGTTTCATCTTTTCCATAACAAGAAAAGCCAAATGTCAGGCTCTTGAAAGCCCGTTACAAGAAGTTTCAATCCAGATACCAATCTTTTTATGGAGTTCCTCACAGTGAAAATTTCGTTTGTTACGTTAATAAAGTCGTAACTACAGTGTGAATAAGCTGTAGTTACAGTATTTTTGAACGTGATCGACGATTGTATCTTGTGAAAGGATCTTTTCCTGTTTAACCTAATCTGATAAGAAGACATGCGTATCAAATAATGTTAACCATAAACAATTATTTAAGATGTTTTCCCGGGACCTAAACACAGTTACTATTGATTTGAGGTTCGTGGGTTCTACTATTTTCTCTAATGCAGAACTCTAAATACTTATCTGGCATCTAAAGTATTTAGCTTTGTAGTAGTTTAGTGGTATTATCGCCTAGACAATGCAAGAATATCTTGAGAGATTCAGAAAACATTGTATGTAAAGATGGCCATTCAAACACAATATACATTTGCTTATAGTTTACAGTTTATAAGCAAAACGTGTACATAGAACATCGCTTTTTACAAAATACAAAATATTAACAAACATGACTCAACTAGACGTAAAAACATATTTAGAAGAAAATGAGATCTCTAAAGAGGATTCGACACACGTACATGTAGAACAAGGTTCTATTGTACGGCGCTATGCAAGCGCCATGCAATATGGTCTGGTATTGGAGCTTTATCACTGGAGGTGTAAATTGTACAAGGACATGGAGCAACGAACAGTTCCGCGACTGTTCATACTACATTTTGGCCGACTTCGATTGGCGATAGTTCGGGCTATAGTGTGGCTGTTCCGTCTATTTTGATCAACATAGTTCTTAGTTTATCTCGACAATGTTTGTTTTCTATGTTTTCATTCGGGGTGTAGGGGGGGGGGGGTCTCAAAATGAAACATCGATGGAAAACAACTCAAATATTGTTATTGCGTAAAAATGTTTTGGGCTAATTTGATTTCCGACCAGATCGATAGGGTACATTTTGGTCAATCAATTTGGCGCCGTACCACTAGTTCGTCTTGTTCACCCTGGTTCGTAATTTATCGATCTGTAAAATTAAAAACACACACAAACCAACGAAAATGAATTGAATGACTATGCAGTTTAGAAGAAGGTCAGACTGTACATATGTGGATGCTTGTTCTTGTTCTTACAGTCTACCAAAGTGACATTAGAATTACGGAATCATGGAACCAATGCGACAAGAACGACGTTCCGAATAACGAGCCGCGATAGTCAATTGGATATTCATTGTTTGTTGGTACTCATTAAGGTAGAATACACGTAATGTCGCCATCTTGAGATAAATTAAACATCGGCTTTTTTCGGGCTGCGTTGTTACGTATTCGAACCTATTCGGGCGCGGTCGTAAACATTCGGCGGTGGAGAGTTCAACCGCCGAATGTTTTCGATCGCGTCCGAATAATTCCAACGTCATGTGAATCACATTAGGAATGGGCTACCCTAACAGATAATTAACACTGATGCACTACAGTTCTGAAGTTTTACCATTTGAAAATGTGGTCTAAAATCAGAGTGGTATAATGGAATATTCAAAATAATTTGTCGCTTTCCGTCGAAAACCTCGTAACTGCAGCTTGTTTTAAGCTGCAGTTACGAGGTTTCGATTAAAAGCAGCGATATGCTGTTTCACAATGCATCTTTCTATAATTATTATTATGGGAGCCCCAAAACACCCGACTGTGCAAAAACAGTTCGCCTTCAAAGCGTAGTCATGAGATTAGAAATACACAATACCATTTGATTTTCAATGAATCAATGGTTGATGTCATTTATGGCGCACAAAAAGGGTCTAAAGACACGATAGCGCTATATCTATAATAATCAAAGTACTGAAAGTACTGTTGGGAAGCAAATTTGCTGATTATGTCTAAAGGCCTTTCTAGTTGTTAGCAATATGAATTACACGGAGTTGGATAAAAGTAATTAATTGAATTTGATTCTTTAGAAAGTTACAAAATACAAATTATGAAAGGATAATGTCTGTTCCATATCAGCAAAATATACTGAACAAAAGAGAAAACTTTACGCTGCAAAATTTCTTGTTTCTGAAAAAGTATCGAACTAAAAGCCTGACTTTATTTTTACAATATTTCCATGGCATTTGGCAATCGTTTTGTCGAAGTTTCATTGCCTTGTCTCCTTTAATGTCAGAATTACGGCCCTTAATGCATTTACAGCTAATTTCATCTAATGCCACATACGCGCGATAAACGATTCATTATTTTTACGGAATTGGTCATACCCGGGTTGCCAAAAAAACCCACACAACATCTCTCTTATCACTTATAGCAAGGTCTAAAATAAAGGTCTAATCTGTCAATTTTGTGAATTACCCCCCTTTGACATAAACAAATAGGGAATTTAAAATGTTTGATATTCATAAAGTGCACACCTGAAAAACGGACCCCTGTCACACTTAAAGGGTCCGTTTTTCATCCCCATAATTAAGATCAACAAAACGTTTAGTGTTTGGCACAACCAAGTCAATGAACGATGCGAAGCACATTCATTTGATTTCTTTACTTGCTTGTTGAATTTACAGGAAATATGACAAGCAATGTATGTGTAAAGTTTTCACTTTTGTTCAGTATACTATGGTAGGTTCTATAAAGTTTCTATGGAAAATCCAATTGCCGAAAACATAGTGCTGTTTTAATTCATTTCGGGCACTAATTTTCAATAAATGTTATAAGAAAATGATGTAGAAAGCAAGAAATTGGAAGGCATGAGGTCTTGGGTTCTCTCCAAACAGGGACTGGGAGAGCAGAGCCTCCTATCCGGGGGCCGAATTCTCCCAGCCGAAAACGACTATAAGGTATTCTAGCACTCTATATGTTCTCCTATACCCAATGTCATGTTCTGAAGTAGGTTTTCTTGTATAATAGACTAGTGCGACAGGTCACGGTTCATAAATCTATTTGATGTATGACGTGAACTTTTGCAAAATTCGGTACAATGGACAAGTTTCCACTAAGACACCCCCCCCCACACACACACACACACACACACACAACAGCCTCCGGAAGTCGTCCTTACAGGCAAAAGGCGAAATTTTTAAAATGGGAACGGTTGACTGTAAATCAAATAAAATAACCATCTTACCGGCTATCAACGATTTCATTCAATTTCATAGTTTTTGTTCCACCTAAAACTTCTCTTTATCACTGTATATTGAATGCACGTGCGCTTAATCGGTGTATATTGAATGCACGTGCGTCGTCATCGATTTCTCCGCATTTTTTGGGAGCCTCGTTTTGAAATTGTCGATTTGTTACTATTTTTAGTAACAATTCACATGTATACAATGTTAATTTCCCATAAAACCATTGTTTGCCTCCGGAAGTTAATCAGAGTCTTTTCTGATGAAAATTCGCTCTTCGATATATGGATATCGCTATTTACATCAGAGCGCTGTCCAATTCAAAAACAAAAGAAAATTCCGACACAAGTATGTCGCTGTGTCGGAATTTTCTTTTGTGTTTGACTGGGACAGCGTTCCGTTGTAAATAGCGACATCCAAGTATCATCGAGCGAATTTTCATCAGAGAAGTCTCGGATTACCGGAAGTGTTCTGCGGGTACGGACTAAAACATAAATGAAAGGAGTCTATACCCTAATCAGAATGCATTTGATCTCTGAAAACTACATGTCTTACTTGCTAAAATATGTGTTCCGTCACTACTTTATCCCTTTCCCAAATAAGACCGGGTTTGACAGCCCGTAAAGAAAATGTTGGGGGGAATATTGGGATGAAAGAAGAAACTGCTGATAATCAGAATTTTCTACTTTAACCTCGATATTGTCTATGCATGGTATTATCTACAAATAGTTCTAATTTTATCTAGGTATATACCAATTTTGTCGTCTGCTATGGCTTTTTTTTTTGTTTTGACCAATCTGAAATGTTTCTATTTGGGAAATGGTTAACATACCAACAATGTAAATTGATTTGATTCTATGTAGGCCTATTCATCTAGATCTATATCTATAGATTAAAACGTTAACGACGTTTTTTAAACCGAATGGTGAAAGGATTGCTAGTCTGATTTCTATGCATTTTGAGCATATCATCACATATTCTGGTTTCCCAGATTTCTACTTTCGCTTTGAAATGCCTAGCTACACGCGAATACTAGCAAGGCCTATTAGACAAGATGTCTATGTCATTAACCTTAAAATACCAACTTAGTTGATCAATCAATTATTGTGAACGCGATTAAATGCATGGCTTATCGAATATCATTGTTTAGTTTCGGACGTTAAAACGTGTAAGAATTTGGGCATAGAAAGATTCTAAAAATAGACGTGTCCTAGTTCCTATTTTTAGCGCTTGAATTGGGTCGCATATTTCATAGTTCAGTAAACTTGACTGACCCATTTTCAACGAAAGATATTGGACTGGCTATTGAACCGTAATGAAAGCAAATTACTACGTGATCGTTTCTCCTCTTTTAACACATGTTTAATTGGATGTTTTATCATCGGTCACACAATTGAATATCTTATGTACAACTATAGAATTCAATATTGAATATTCGAAAGGTTGTTCTTGTCATTGATCTTTGCTTTTGATAGAACTATTTATAGTGAGGAGGACCGGGAGATGTTGTGTGGTATGCAGAGAATGGTAAAGTGCAGAGAAACACGACTGCAAAGAAAAGCAAATTTTGCAAATTTGCTTCCCAAAAATAGAGGTGTACCGCAAAAAATACCGGTATACCGTCATATTTTTAGCGACACAACGATAAGAATATAGGTATACCTACAAAATAAGGGTAAACCGCCATCTCATTTGCAGCTATATACCCATAAAATAGTGATGCACCGATAAATTATAGATATACATACATTTTATCCAATAGCCAATCACAGAGCGTTATTTTTTATTGATAAAGCTGAAGTGTGAGCCAATCGCTAAAAGTACATTTACGTCACATCAAAATTATGTATATATTTAAACTGACGATATTTTGAAGTTATTATGAATTTGTGATAGTCACAGACAGTGCAGCCCTTTGCATAACCGCTATTTTGCGTTAGGTTGGGCTCACGAAAATCAACCAAATGTTAGACTAAAACTCTTTTCATAATATTTATATTTCTGAGGGGTTCTTTTTTATTCCAGTTAAGATCGTACGGTCGGGAAACATTGGCAAAGCCGGAATCAATGCCAAAATTTTAAATCGCTAGATCTAATTCTGTAACTGGAGATCAACTGACATGAAAAGAATAACGACATTGATTATAATTTGATTTATACTGCCTGACTGACAACTCCTGTATTTTGTTAAGTCGGCTGTTGTACGTCAACAATAATCAGTCAAGTGACGAATGGGTGTTACATTGAAAACTATACTGAAAGAAACTTCCAACGCAAAACCAGGTTCAAAGTTGTATATTCATTTATTAAATAAACTGCCACACATCAGTGACCAATCAACCTAATGTAACAAAAGACTGTCTTTAGGTCTGTGGTAAAAAACGTTTGTGTCAAACATTGAGGCAGAAGAAGAAAGTACTGATAACCACCATTATCAATAAGTGGCAGATTGTTCCACTCCTGGATCAGCGCCTACTCCAGCTGCGCTAACGTCTGAGTTTAAATTGGACGCTGATGTACTATCTTACCAACACGTCCCAAACATATTCAATTGGGGATAAGTCAGTTGACATCAAAGGCCAATTCATGACATTGATGTTGTATGCACGAAGGAAAAGGCAGTAATACGCGCCGTTTGCGGGCGGGCGTTATCAGAAAATGGGTCTAAGGCATTTCATGGTGGGTGGGGGTGCAGGGACTAATAGTGCAGTATTTTGTTTAATGCTTTGATCAGCTCATCAGAATTACAAAACGGTGTATTCCTACCTGACGTGTTAAACTTTTGCCAAAGTCTGCTAACTGCAGATATTGCACAATGCAACAAAAGAACTACAACTGTGAATATCATTCCCGCCTGGAGCATTCCAATAGCGCGTGCTCTGACTTCATTGGTCATTGCGCACAGCCGCACGTGCGCAATGATGCATGATAGGACACTTAAGTTTTCAGTGTACAATCATAGTGCATGTGTAGGGATAACAATTGCAATAGATATTGTTGTCGAAAATTCAGACAGAAAAATCATGAACGCAAAAAAAGCAACTTGTGTTAGAAGTTTCCTTCAGCATATTTTCATAGTATTTGTTTCAAAGATGTTTTGTTTATATTCGTTCTCATCTAACACATAACCATCTTGAAACAATAGAAATAGTTTTTACATTTTAGCATGAAGTAGCGAAAAAGTTCATACTGTCAATGTTTTGGCAGAATTATTTGTTTGTGATGGTGTATACTAATCCTGATTTACGGAAGATCACTGCTATGGCGTTTGGAGCCCGACAACACACGATGTTTCAAAAAACCACAATCGACCATCTTGGCACAATCTTGCGATCATCGTGTAGTTTGTGTGGATGTAATGATCTTCGAGTAGCGTTTGGGCAGTTGAGTGACATAATGTCACACTCTCTTGCACGCGGTTAATTCATTACATTCACCTCTGTAGTTGGCTCAGAGGGTATTGCGTCATCATCTGCTAGATAACGTCACTTTATATCACATCAAAATGACAATAACAAATAATTTTTCTTTTCCGAAGTCCAAAATATATCACATTTCACGGTGCTTAAAATTTATTATCATTTTCCAACGATAATAATTTAAAACTTTTAAATTGATGTCGTTCATTCTAGGGCGCAGTAATTTTTCTGTACATTTCATTGTGATAGGGAACGATTTTATCCAGCTAACCGTGACGTAATTTCGGATAAACAATAGTATTTCGTAAGTGTTGTTATAAAATCTCGCAACTAGGGCTTGATTTAAGCCGTAAATACGAGATTTTATAACAAACACCAACGGTTTATCAAAACAAAACATAAATCGAGTCTATTTATAGCACAAAATTCACTGACAATGGTAAGGAGGCTTGAGAAAATAGTTCCATTGTATATGGGTACATTCATCAGTTATAATGCCTTTCAGATATACCCGGAATCATAATTTCTTTGTCTACTTTATTATGTTACACATGAAACAGTTAAACAGCAATAATACATGTTTTCCTCGGTTTGACAAGATTCTTGTCAAACATGGCGTCAGCACATTGCAGAGATGTATGTGAGAGTAACGAACGACAACTCTGCTCGGAGATTGATAATGTCAGTGGGAGGTTTAAACCACGTAACTACAAAAAGCTGGAGTTACGAGCTTTTGACCTCCCATCGACGATATTTTTGTTATCAAATCTTTCTCTGTTGGCAGATTAATCATTAATTTTGCATTCAAAATTAAAATTAGTCTAGATGCAAGTTCAGCATAGATACGCCAAATACGCAGCTTTTTCTTTACAGAATTCTTTGGCATTTTTCATCTTTAGATTTCGCAATCTAGGAAAAAATCAAAAGAAAAAGAGAGCAGTTAGCTAAAAACCCACTGTATCCCGTTTCACAATAAATCTTCGCTAATTGGTAATTAACGTGATGTACAACAGGCCACAAAACAAAATACGACAGAACGAAATGTCGTTATTCTATTCATGACAGATGAAAGGCATTTAGCAATAATGTCCTTGTGTGTGGGTATATTTATGATGTTCATGCTGAATTAGACAGACTTTCAGTGTAAAACAAGATATGCGTTCAGTAAGACAAAACGTTAGCTAACAGTTAGTCGTTTCATTCGGAATACTCGGTCAATTCTGTCAAATTTGGGTCAAAGAAGTTGCGAATGTTGGTAACGTTAGCTAACAGTTTGTTTACTGAACGCAGCCCAGATATGGATTGGAATTCACAAACCAGTTTAATTGATTCCGAGTTTACCGTTAAAATTACACAACAATCCATCCGATTGGCCGAGACATGCGTCTCATCCTATCATATGGATTGTAATTTAATGTTGCTTCCAACAAACTATATATTACATGTAACCCATTACCAAACGGCAAAGTATTGTGCCTGTCCAAATTCGAAGATGATGCAGACGACAATTTCAAGTGAATGCAATTTAAAGATTTTGGGTCTTCGGGGTTGAAAACATTGTGGTAAATGAAGAAATTGCTTGTCACAAGCAATTTCTTCATTTTCCACAATGTTTTCCAAAGCCATGATCTTGTAGGGAGTAAAAAGAGTCATTGTGTAATAGTGGGTTAAAAAATATTAGTGAAAAGGGCCCTTGATTGCAGCTTAGTCTTGTTCTGCACGTCCTACAGAGAAAGCCAAAATTTCTCGGTTTCAGCATGACAAGGGGACGAGTGCTAAACGAGGAGGAAACACCCAAAGACTCAAAGGTATTTTGTTGCTTCGTGGCATACGGATACTGCCGAGCGAAAATCTGCCAACAAAAGCAGGTGTCGATCACATTTTCTACAATTATTTCTTTTACAGCGAGCGTTGAAAATCTGGCGATGGTGTAATATGAAGTAATGGTCGAGTTTGTTGTCACGAGGCAACAAAATGTCGTTGACTCTTATTGTAGCTATAAATAAACCATGACCTCTGGACAGACGAGTCAAACTGAACAGGTAAACCAGGTATGTAAACATCGTGGTTTTAAGAAGGCGTTTACCGTTAGATGCAATCAAAACACCCCTCTCACGCAGGACAAGCAATAGTTAAAAGTACATTTGAGTCTCAATGTTGATGGTACCACTATAGTTTCTTCGTTTACCACCCGTGACGAGCTAAACAAAGACAATATGACTATTCGTATATTCCGTTTTTATTCACCTTTCAGGGTGTGGCTAAGCAAAGAGGTTATTCGACGAGTTTACTTCTCGATACATTGGTTGATATAAGAAAAAAACGTGCGGCACAAGCATGAACACATTTCGAAATTGAAAGAATGTGCAATTGTAAAATGTGTTGTTATAAAACATCGTAACTACAGCTTGATTAACTCTGTAGTTAAAATGTTTTGCAATAATATCGACGATTTACCGCAAATCGAGAAAGCTGTTTCTCCTCACGCTTAAATGTAATGAACCGTTTATAGGCTCCGCCCTGTCTCCCGAATAAAAACAGAATATATCTTACAATAATGTTTACATTAATTAATTCAATGTCTTGTTCATTGTTGAAATGGTTAAAGTAAACAAAAAGAGAAAATCTTTTATCTAATACTCGCCTTAAACTCATTTTAATTTGGAACAGTCAAAAGTTGCGCCGTTTGGCGGAAGGATTAAATTTGGTAATTCATGTCATTTTCTCTTCAACAACATGCAGACTATTTCTAAATTATCGCAGTTGTCGACGGAAGATTGATGTTTAAGGTTTTCGAAGAAGAAATCAAGTTGGAGTAATTAAACCCCAGAGAGTCATGCCAATTGACAAAGTAAAAGAAATAAGCCTTAAGGCTGAGATGTTCGAGAGAATAAAACCCGAGTGATGAAGAAATATTGTTTCACTCTTTTAGCGTTTAAATGCAATTCGACTTGACAAACGAGCAATTCTACCACAGTTTTTGAGATGTTTTAATTCCACGCAGCCTTCTCATACACCTGCTTTGTCGTTATAAATATTTATTAAGAAACGCTTAGAATTATCACTATGGAAACATTTCACTAGTAGAAAAGAGGAAACTAATTAGTTGTCGTATTTTTATGACAAAGAATTTGATATGAATTTGATTAGATGAAATATTTTGATGGGCATAAAATGTACTCTGTGACACAATAGTACATTGGCTTAACCCTTTCCCAAACAACAAAATTTTAGGGTGATCCACGTAAAAAAACAGACACAAATGACAAAAAGGATGTTATTAAAGTGACATTTCAGAATTTTTTGTCATGAATTTTACTTTTATTTTTATCTGAAAGAGCATATTTCCTTATGAAAATTCTGAAAATTTCAAGCCAAACTATTGCACCGTTTACGAGAAATTTATATTTTTGTGTTAAAATTGAACAAATTGTTGTGGACAACAGTTCGGATTTATATGCAATTTATTGATCTATATGTCTCAACTTTAAATGAGTGTTTCTCGCTTATTGGCAACACGTTAAAAAAAACTAATAGTATTTATACTCATAAGAATAACCAATCTTGGCATCAAGACATACTTTAAAAAATTGAAATTGGAATGACATGTCCCTTTAAAGATAAGATTTGTGTAAAATATGGCACAGAAAATATTGAGACAAAAGGAGAAACTGCTGGTTATCAGCAGTTTCTTCTTTTGCCTCAATGTTTTCCCAAGCATTGTCTATCAGGGACGTCAAAACCAGTTCTTGTTTGGGAAAGGGTTAAACATCAATACTTTTCAACAAAAACATCGATTCACTCTTTCATGTTTAAAAATAAATGTGTTTTTTTCATAACATCTTCCTTTTTGTGCATTTGCTCCTTATTTATTGATTCTTTCCGGCGAATAGTAAACATGTTTCACCTAAATTGGCTTTACACTTACAACAACTTTCAACTAAGTTAGGTCTATATTTTTGTCGTTATGGACAGGATTGAACGAATTCCACCCTTTTAAGTCATACAGAAGCAAAGGCAGAACATGTACATTATGTCTATATGTTTTGTTCACACGCGGAAGTGCATTCTATTTTGCCGCTGAAATGCCTTTTGAAATTTGCTATAATACATTAAATTGAGTACAGTCTCCTATTGTTGAAACCTTTACATTGCATTGTATGTTTGCTTTGTAGAAATCGTAGATGCGTCACTGATTGTTTAATTTGTGCGAAACAAATTGGAAACATTTCATGAAAAAAATCATATATTCGTGTGACAATAATTTTGTTAATACTTGACCAATATGAATTTGGTTTGAAGGAGAGACGGTGGGAAAATGCCAGGGACAAACAGAATGTTGTAGATTTTTGAAACATCAGATGATGAAAAAGTTATTGAAGATCAACCAAAATTTTGTTTGATCTTCAAAAACCTTTTTATCAGCTGATTTTTCATAAATCCACCACGTCCATCTAATGCGTGACGTATGTCCGGCTTCTTATCTTCAACCCAAATTAAATTCGGTCTCGTGCTTACAAATATATTGGAGATTTTCTGAAATAGTTGTACCACGTGATTATCCACCTTGTCTAGGGTAGCCTAAATCATGCATGTGAAAATGAGAAACGCCTTGACTTTGTATTACATGATGAAGTCCTATGACGCCATTAAAATAAAAGTGGGGTACACCTATGAAAATGGGGTACCCTGTTACCAACGTCAAATGGTAATTTTTGTACGGTAGTATCCCCGCATGTCGTCGCTTTTCTTAATTACTTCGTGAAAACAGCTTGCTGTAAGCTCCACAGTCGAAATTTCTTCATTTTTAAGTCTTTTTGATATGACGTCGAGTCATCTCTAGATACTCGAAATTGGACACATCTGATTTTCTTGTATAGATCTAAGTAAGAAATACAAAACAAATACCACATCTAACGCTTATTTGACTCTGTGAGCTGATGGAACTTGCAGAATGAAGATGCGACAGGCAATGGCAAGATTTAGCTCGAAACAAGTTTTTTATTATTATTTCCTCTGTCCGTTTTATGTGTACCGTGAAATTATTTCACTTGTTATTTACTTTATTAACCCTTTCCCAAACAAGACCTAGTTTTGACGTCCCTTATAGAATAGGCATGGGAAAACATTGAAACAAAAGAAGAAACTGCTGATAACCAGCAGTATCTCCTTTTGTCTCAATATTTTCTGTGCCATATTTTACACAAATCCTATCTTTAATAACATCCATTTTCTCATTTGTGGCAGTTTTTGAAGTGGATCAGTCTAAAATTTTGCTGTTTGGGAAAGGGTTAAAGTATTGATGGGAACATAACGATTGTCTTCTGTCTATCATTGTGAATGTGTAATTGTCGGGTAAGAGTCAATCTGGAATAACGTCAGATCAAACATAATAAACAACCTATATAACTGTCATCTGCCTTCCTAGAATAACCTTTTATGACTCGTCTGTTCTAAAGTTAGCAGACAAATACGTACAAGGAGGGGTGTTTGTGTCTTTAGCAAACCCTTTGATGTATTTTCTTATAGTAAATGGCTTGTACATGCTGCTAACAAGATCTATCTAAAGAAAGAACTATGAAGAACATTTTAATATATATTCATTGTTTACTTGCGTTATACATCGGGATAATTAAGAAACCCTTTTAAGAAACCGTCAAACAATTATAAAAACAAATTCTGTCTTAAAGACTTAAAATTGCATACATGTCAAAATGATACATTGATCCACCTTAACTTTCCTTACAAATCTAACCAAAACATGGACTTAATGAATAGAAGACGCTTCCATTACCATGTAAGGCTTGGAATACTAAAGGAGTAATTAAATTCTCGTAAAGTGGAGCAATTAAGGGATCACTTATGCTGAAATCCGCAATATTATTGGCAACTACAAAGGATGAATCGGTAAGAGCGCCATAACCAACAAAGTCGATCAACATCAAACGTGGATGCATAATGGTTGAGCGGAATCAAAAACCAATAAGTGTGTGTCACAGACAATTGGAATGGGTAGTCATTGCCTTTGAGAGTAACATTGATCCTGATAAGACTGCGTACATCCGACAAAGATACGTATTATTCTTAAAGGGGGACCAGCTAGGCTGTCGAAAATGCAAATGACACAATAATTACAAACCAGAAATAACGTATGAAATTACCAACCTTAAGGGGTAGATCACTTATGTCCATTGTTAGCACTCATCAAGCTTTATTAAGTATTAAATTCTAAGTCAATTAACAACGTGCGGGTTGGTTCATATTGTCCTTGATTTTGTTTTGTAACGGCTACATATGCCCAATCTTCAAAAATCAATTACATCAGAGGTACGTCACCTGTGCTCAGCGAGATTCAACACACCGTACAACCGGCTGCGTCGAAAGTTTGCGAATACAGATTCGGCATCTGATGTCATGTGCATGGTAGGTCAAATGGATTTACTTTTATTAATATACGAAAGGATCTTTGCTATTTTATTGCACGGCCCCTCAGGGCCGTGCATATTAAGGTTGTTTTTGACATGTGAGTGGGCTCGGAAATGAAAGGAAATGTTCCTTTCAATGCTCAATTTATTCATATTTCTCACAAACAATCATTACAAATTGCTTTTTGTTTATTATTTGTTGAAAATCAAGAAAGGGGTAACTGAAAAAGAGTCTTAAATCATATTTTTTCAAAGATTTTTGGATTTTCACTGTGCTGTTTTGAAAGCCGACAATCCTTTACAACATGTGTTAAAGGTCAGGGGTTAAACAAATTCCTCAGATAACTTTGAGGGATGTTCTAAATATCATTAGACATCAAAAACCATTACCACAGTTTTCAATTATCAGCGAATGTTGGTAGTGCACGGATTTTTTATTTTATTTTTTTTTTGTTATGTCGCAAGGGCTTATAAGAACAATGACCATATTTTAGATACTACTTTCACTCTCTACTATAACAACAGTAATGCTTTAAATATGAATATGATATTTATTCTTTTACTTCATACACTACATTTCCTCTCCTTTTTGAGCAAAACCTCTTTTACTGTAATATTCCAATATATATGTTTTTGTTGAAAGCATCTTAAAAACATTGTTACATTTTATCATGAAGGAAATGACTGGTCATGAATTTATCTACGCCATAAAATATTTCATTGTTGTACAGACATCGAGAATCTATGTTTATCAAGATTATCAGTATTCTAGGCTAAAGTTACTAATTAACAACAGTTACTGTCTTCATAAAAAGACAACGAACTGATGAAGAAGAGCGTATTGCTAATTTCAATTGACATGCCACAACATTAGCTTTCTTTATCATAAAGAAAGTGCTTTTCCCTTAATGATAAAGTTAAATTGTATTTTCTATCATTCTTTTCATATTTGTGTACTATGATTCAAGTCTGTGATGTCACTACCTGCACACTACTTGCAAAATATAAACATATCTTTCGTAGAAGTAATGCCATGTCAAATTGAAAACAGTCTAACAATCCCTGTATTTCCACAAGAAAACTTATACACATGCAATGCTTTTGTATTGTACGAGTACATGTATGTATAGCTTGTATTTGCATTTTGAAACTGTTAATTTTGATATGTTAATAGAACTGTCTAACCCATCACCAAACTGCAAGATTCAAGAGTGGTCCAAATTGACAGATGTTGCAAACAACAAAAAATGGTTTCCTTGGGTGAAAAAAAAATGGGAAATGAATAAATTGCTTGTCACAAAAATGGTTTCCTTGAGTAGAAACATTGAGGAAAATGAAGAAAATGCTTGTCGCAAGCTATTTCGTCATTTGCCGCAATGTTTTCCAAAACTCTTTTTACTTGGGAAGTGAGAAACACTCAATGGTTGGTGATGGGTTAACATAATACCGTATAACTGGTAATATTTGCAGGTAATTTCTATATTAGTTTTTTGCAAATTCAATTGTTGTAATTCCTTACCCAAAAACAATTCTATGTAATTTTGAATTTCAGTTTTTTTGCAAATTCAATTGTTGTAATTCTTTACCCAAAAAACAATTCTAAACTGACGTCCAAAAGAAACATTCCAGTGAAATTTGTCGTTATTTTCCTTATGCCTATTACAATGTTATTGAAATGTATACTGTATATTATTATTTTTGCCGACAATTACGGCAAATGAAAAAAATAGGCGTTTCTATGCATTAACATGTCCATTTCCGGTGACTGGTCACGTTTTCTATGTGCGCTTTGTGTATGTATAACACGTGATGATATTCGTCACATTTTACACAGTAACATGTATGCGTTTTAGGATAGGCAACCACGAATTTAAAGATTTTCTTATGAAACATCCGAATTGAAGGATACCAAGACTTAATTCTGAAAAGGAAGCCCTTAATATGGCCATTTTTGAATGCGACAAATGTACACACAAGTCGCAAGACACTTTAACAGCTTGTGTTTCTCGATTCGGTGTCTTGATCGACAAGAGTTCCGCCAACGTTTATTGATCGGCCACGCTCTTTAAACAAGACCTCATTTTACGCATGTACATTTAAGGTTTGTGACGTTGGGATCAACGTGTTGTCGAATAGTTGGTTAATGTGTCGACAAAAAAGTGTTTTTCTGGTAAATGTTGTTGTTGCAAGTAACGTTTGAAACAGACACACTGCTCGAAAAATAGAGCTCGTAGATTAGCCATTTTCAAATGCGGGAAAATCAAAAACATGCCGCCTGACGTTTTGACGTCTTGCATTGCACGATTAGGCATCTTGATTGACGAATTAGAGTTACAGAAACATTTGCCAATCGGCCAAAATCAGATAGACCTCATAAAATGCCTGTTATACAAGAAGTTGTCTTACGTTAACGTCATATGCGTTTCAGGTTTGAGACGCTGAAATCGACTTTGCGTTTAGTATTCACTAACTGTGGTCATCAAATAAGACGTTTTACCGTATCTTTTGTCGTCGCAAGTAAAGTTTTAACCATGTGCTACTGTTTTTCAAACGGAAATTCTGATACCGCTCTGTTTAAATGTGCCGTTTTATTCTAAACTGTGACAGTTTGATAATTTTTTATCACCATTTTTCAAGTACAGATAATCAAATTTAAAGATACAAATAAGTATTTGTAATTTCAAATCAGATTTACTAAATAATCGGACATTTATTATGACTAAGGCATTTCTTTTGGACGTCAGTATACGTTATTTTGAAAAAAAGAAAACCTGATTGCGATTCCATCTGTCATTGATTTCTAAATGTCTTTCTAAATTCAATTTTGTTCCAGTCAACACCTATTAAATGTAAGAAAACTTACCTGTGAATTCATGAACAATTTTTTAATCAAAGGCAGAATTTAGATGACCAATTAAAATCAATGTTCATAATGCAAATTATTAGCAACATTCCGCATTAGGTATTTTACAACAGAACTTACCGGTCAAACAGTCAGTATGTGATGCTTCTAAGTATATCTTTTAGATATGTATGTTTTTTTGTTTGTCAAGTTTGTAAATTGGGAATGCAAAGATGTTCAGTTTTTCAAGAGAAAAAAGCGAAAATGAACCAGTCCATCTCTAGGTCTAAATACTATCTAGTAGTTATTGCAAATCTTCACTGTGTATTCATCTCATTTTCTTACTTTCTCAATTTTCAATGTTCTTATCGGAAATACTTAAAAATGTTGTTAACTTTGTTATTTATATCAACTATTATATGCATAAAATGACCAGAAAAAAATTCTGGAAAATAATAAACAATAATAGAAAAAGTCGTGATAACAATTGTAACATTAAGAATAAAAACTTCTTTGAATATTTTAAATCGATTTGTACACATTTTATGATGATTCCATTGAAGAAGAGTTACGTAATCATGTTTCACAAAACCAGTATGTAGAGGCATTAGACCGAAACATTGAGATAACAGAAGTTGAGAAGGCAATTCATTCCATTCATATCGTAATAAAAGTGGTGGCTCAGATCTTCTCAAACCAAATTTTTCGTACACACATTATTTATAGAATATGGTCTAAAACATCTCATTTATCATATAAGTATACAATTTCATTAAGTTCTGCCCGTTAGATAAAGAGAAATTAGAGAAAAACTAATTTTTACATTATGGCCCCTTTTTCCATGACGCAGCCTCAAATTAAAAAAAAACGGAGAAAAGGGTCCCTAGGGATTATGCCAATGAGTTCACATGGGAAGTTTCATTGAATTTGGTCCAAGGGTTGCTGAGATCTGGCTGTGGACGGACAGACATACGGACGGACGGACGGACACACGGACGGACGGACTGCATGGCGACTATATACGCTTTCCCGAAATTTTTCGGGGTGCATAATAACAGTATATATCCATCTAATTGGTCGTTAGGTGTTATAGTATATTATATAGTTATAGGTATAGTTATAGGTATAGTTCCAATACCGAAAAAGGGCGATAAATCTGACGTAAATAATTATAGAGGAATTACTCTTACTAGTATTTTCTCTAAGGTATTTTCTATCATTTTAGAGAAACGTCTTAGACAATGGGCAGAATCTAATAGTCTACTATGCGATTACCAATTCCGATTTAGAAGCGGTTAAAGCACGATTGATTTTATTTTTGTCTTAAATTCTATTATTCAAACAGTGTTAAATGTTGAAAACAAGAAATTGTATTGCGCTTTTGTCGATTACAGAAAAGCTTTTGATACCGTTTATAAAAATGGATAATGGCTGAAATTGCTAAAACTCGGTACCCCTACAAAATTTGTTAATATAATAAAAGCAATGTATGTTAATGTTAAAGCTTGTGTAAAAGCTAAAGGCAAATGTAGCAAGAGCTTCGAGAGCTTGAGCGGTGTGAAGCAAGGTGAGTCTATATCGCCTCTGCTCTATATCCTTTTTATGAACGATCTATATGATAATTTGTTGAATAATAATGAGGATTACTTTACTATTGATAACATGAAAATAATTTTGTTGCTTTTTGCCGATGACGCTGTTTTATTTTCTTACACTAAATCTTGATTATAGTCAATGTTAAATTCTCTCCATCTATATTGTAATAAATGGGGTTTAGCTGTTAATACGAGTAAAACTGTAGTCATGGTTTGTCAAAAGGGTCGACCAAGTCGAGATCCTAAACTTTATTATAATGGAGAGCTCTTAGAATATGTTAAAACTTTTACATACTTGGGTGTTACGCTAACGTATAATTGCAAATTTTATAACGCACAAAAGAGATTGTCGGAACAGGGATTGAAGGCACTTTTGCCTTGACTAAAACATTACAACAAATTTCTTTGAATATATCAGAACAATTAAAACTTTTTGATAGCCTTGTTTTACCCATACTTATGTACGGAGCTAGTATATGGGGCTACCATAAAGCAGACAAGAGCTGTCCAAAGACAGCGCGCTCGACTTTCTAAGTTGCTTAGTATAAGGGGGGCATAACTTCAAATATAGTGGAACCAGGATCATGGGCCCTGGTAGTAAGGTAGAGGGTGTGATGGTGAATAAGTATTCCAAGTTTGGGTTGAATCCCTTTGATAGTATGGAAATTATTGATGTTTGAAAAAATCTTTGTTGCAACGCCGACGTCAACGCCGACGCCCGGGTGACAGTATGTAAGCTCTCATTTTCTTCGAAAAGTTGAGCTAAAATGTGGAATATGTCCATTTAAAATTCTTAAGACAACTTTAAGAAACAAACTCCTCAGGTAAGTGTTTACGGAGAGTTTGGAAGATACCTACTGTCAATACAAAGAAAAATAGTTATTGTTAAATACTGGTATCAAATACTTTGAAAACCAAAATGCTCTGATTTATAAAATTTTTAACCTAAAAGACGTAGAGCCTACATGGTAATTATACAAATTCATTCCGTATCAATTTAAAGGGGGAATAACACTTAACATCTTGCAAATTTTCCGAGAACTTCGTACAAAAAAATAAATATATATTATTAAAATATGGTCTTTAAATTGCATCTATGCCAAATCTTAGCTGTCTACCTTGTGTATTGGCTTAGATGTCGACGGATTTAAAACCCCATGATTTTTTGTCCCGGGGATAATATTTACAATAATGGAACATAAGGGGTTTTAAATCCGTCGACATCCTAGCCAATACACAAGATAGAAAGCTAAGATTTGGCATAGATGCAATTTAAAGGCCATATTTTCATAATACATATTTATTTTGTACGAAGTTCTCGGAAAATTTTCATGATTTTAAGTGCCATTCCCCCTTTAATGTCTCTATTGGATAATTTGGGATTATCCTATATTTACCAGAAACCTACTATTGACCAAACCGATATAAGTCTTGTTATTTCAAAAATTAAAGATAACTACATTCAAAGTTGGATTTCTGAAAAAGAGTCGAGCACTAAAATTAAAGTATAAAATTTGTTTCGAAGGTGAAAAATATCTTAATAGTAGGGGTGTAACGATGGATCGATATATCGATGCATCGCGATAGAGACTGATCCGATGTTGATGTATCGATTGTGAAATGAACTATCGATAACTATCGCCGATAGTTCGTCCAACTATCGATAGTTTCGATAGTTTACTTTCATATTGACAGTTGAACCTTTCTCTTGTTTCCTAGTCCTATTTATAAGCCCTGACATATTTTATTCTTTGTCGTAATTGTTTCCGAGTCTGTCTAACCGAGTTCGATATTTTTGGCTTACAGAGAATGAAGGTCGTCTGCTCAACGATTCCGTTTGCCAAAACCAAACCGCCCCTGTCATTTGCACATGGTTTATTCTATGAAGCAAGCTTCAACAATTTGCCGTGTGGACAGAATATTTGTTTGTCAGACAGATTGAAGACATCTAGATCTAGCTGCGATATCCTATAGCCAATTAACCATGCAAACGACATATTATTCGGTCCAAGTTTGCTTAGAACTTTGTAGCAAAACAAAAAAGATGCATTTCCTTGTTTAAAATTGTTAACACCAACATACCTTAAAAAAAGGGAATCCCGTTTTAAAAAACTTAGTCCGTGTCATGAAATCGGTAAAACAGTTTTTAAAATGCGTTGAAAAAAAGTGTTTAGTTCTTATTCTCCATGGGGGATGTTCTTATAACCATTTGTTTACAAAAAAGCGCGCGTGCCGACAAGTACGTCATAAAGCATCTCCACTTTAATTGGTTGAAAACCAGACATAGTTTTTCTATTCTCCCAAAGGCGCGTGCGAAAACCAGACAGTGATTCTCTATTCTCCCAAAGGCGCGTGCAAAGGCGTGTCCCTTCTAACGATAGCGTCGGTCACACTCAAAAATGTAAAAACTCTAGCTCATGTAAGCTACACTTACGACATTAATCATGCACGCGGGAGGGCAGATCAATGGAAAAAATCACGAGACATGACGTAGTTATATTCAAAATCGTTTACACATATTAAAAGTAAAGTAAAACACCGCATTTTTGTAGTCGGCGGCATTTATTTGATCTCGGAGAAGTGACGTCACATAAATAGGGAGTGACTAAAACACCGTATCGGTGGTATCGAATTAGATCTACGATGTTCTTAACCCCCAAACAGTGTGTCTTTCGTGTTGACTTACTTTGAGTGGAATTTGCTTTCTGTTGCATTTGAAAAGATTTTCTTTTAAATCGCATGATGGATATAAAGCACAAGGTAGGCTAAATATAGGCCTAAAACACGAGGTGAAACTTATGTCAGAATCCGCATTGGACTACGAGTCTAAAGACCTTATTCTAGCTTAAATTTTTTTGTGAGAAAAAAATCACTTTCATTTCTTCTTTTCACTTGAAACTTTTGAGTCAGATTTCTTTAACGGAACTAGAATAACTAATCTATAGATCTATGTTATCAAATGTAGCCTGTGAGTGGGTGAATTCGTCGTGTTCTGTAATGGGCTCCGAAGTTTTAAGAATTATCATGGATTTCCATCGTATTTTCGGTTCCATATGTTTTTTTTTATGAACTAGGCATGCTGAAAAAATGGCGATAAGATAATTGACCAGTTGAAAGCATATCTGTCTTTTTTTCCCTTAACAAAGACCAACTGATGAATTATTATCTAGACATAGTCTACGAGTATTTTATTTGTCATATTCTTTATTAATATGATGAAATTACGTAGATGATTGCTGTTGTTTGTTTTTGTGTTCATAAATCGATTAAATGACTTGATCGTCGTCCCGGTAATGACCAAATCGAACACATCTTTCTACTTACACTTTACTGATCAAGCAGTGTTACCTATTCTAGATTAATCCTCACAAAAGGCCAATAATTTAAGTAAGTAACACACGTTTTACAGACCCTCTTGTGAAAAACGATAGTATCGTGATAGTATCGTGATAGTATGTCACGATAGTGATAGTATCGTGATAGTGATTGCTCCGATAGCGATACTATCGCGATAGTTAAAATTGGCATCGATAGTCAGCCCTACTTAATAGTATCAATAACGTTAAACATAGAAATTTCTTCTCTAAATTTAGATGCTCATCACATAAGCTATTCATTGAAGAAGGTAGATACAGCAACATTCCTATAAAACATGAAAGAATTTGCAAACATTGTAATTTAAATTTGATTGAAGATGAATATCATTTTGCACTTATTTGTCCGTTATAATAATGATCTAAGGAAGAATTTTTTGCCTAATTCCTATCGTACATGGCCAACCATCCATAAATTTAAGCTAATGATGACTAATGACAGAAAAGGATTTCTAATTAAATTATCAAAAATTTTATTTGAAGCCAATAAGAAACGTGTTCTCTACACTTGACTTGAGAAATGAATCATTTTATTCCAAACATACTTTTCTTTTAATGAAAACTACCCAAAACTCTTGACCATTACTTACAAATTCTATATGATTTATATGTTGATCTATTATTTTCACTATCTGTTTAATATGTTTGTGCACATCCTATATATTTTGTTAAAATGTATTTGTTGTATTGCAACAATATTGTGTAATATTATGCAAGTAAAATTTTGAATTGAAAAAAATATATCAAATTGGAGCAGTCTTAAATTTCGCCTTCAACATTTTAGCAAAACAACCTAATGGAAATCTCAAACTTAGACATCTAGAAGTAAAAGTAACGCTAGTATATAAGTATTTACTAATATACTAGTGTTACTTTTACTTCTAGTTTACACTGTAGCATCTACATTCATTGAACAATCAAGAAAAAACTTGGTAACGAGGTTGGTGACCATAAATCAATTTCCAGCATGTTTGGATAAACATTACAGTTATGTGCCCTTGAATTTGACAGAATCGATGTTTCCAACTTTATTTCTATACAAACAACCAAAAATGCTGACCAATTAAGACAAGACTTGGTCACAATGTATAGGACCATAAGATCTTGGATGATTCCATTTTCCAGGTAAATGGGGCTTGTAAAACTTGGGTTATATGCCATAGACATTGACAAAATTGTCATTTTCGACTTTGTTTTCACTCTAACAGTCATAAATATTTATCATTCAAAACCTGAAAGATCATGAATGCAGTTTTCAGCTGGATCAAAATCTCGTATCTTATATTATGTGACCTTGAACTTGACAACATTGTGATTTTCATGCTATTTAGGTTAAGGCTAGCGATCAAGGACCTTTATGGTTCTCTTGTTGTTAGATATTATTAGCATACAAATTCCATTACATAATGTTGTTTTCTTGCTGTTTCGTATTATTTCAACACTATTTTCCGACCAGGTAGGGCTATTTCAGCAAAGTAAAATCCAATATCTCTGTTATGTTTCTTTCAATTTCATGTATACCACTCTTCAAAGAAGAAGTGGTATATTGTTTCTGCATTCTCGATTGGTTAATTTTCTTAGACTGTTATTCTTAAAACTACATGTTTGACACCTTTGATGGCGCAGTGGATAGCTCATTCAACTTGAAATCAGGAGAGGTGTGTCTTCGGGAAAGACACTTACTAATCACCGCCACAGTCTACCCAGCTGTCTGAAAGGGTAGCAGCGAGTTAATTTCTAGTTTCTTACTGCCTCTCTTCTCGTAGGTGGTTAAATGAGTGGCAATGAGGTAATTTCGAGTTTTCTCTTTGCCTATCACAAGAGTTGTTGTAGATGCAGATAGATAGATACATATGCGAAAAGTCATTGTTAAGAGTTCATTTAGGCCGTGCTTCATCTGATGCTGCCTCCTGCAGCAATTTTGTACTTGTAGTTGATAAATACGCGTATAAATGTTCAGTGCTTGTACAAAATAAACCTTTCCACGTATCTCTCGCAAATAAGGTCACAGTCATCGACACAGCTGGTTGTACGGTGTGTTAATACCGCGGAGGTGTGTCTCGTTGACCTTGACCTTTGGAGAGTAATGTAAATGCAGGGGTAAAAATAATTTGTAGTAAAAATAGAATGTGTGTACACGCTTGTAAAGGATTGATCTATAGCAAAGGAAAGATGGTTATTCGCCGTGATTGAGGTTTTTATGCATTGCAAATTGTTTTTCCATGCACAAATATGAGTTCCCGGACGGTTCGGATGCATAAAAACCTAGCATGGGCCCCTTTAATACTCGAACATCAAACATGGGCACATAATGGTGGAATACAAATCAATAAGAATTTATAACAAGCAATTAAGCTTGAATAAAGGGAAATTGATAGTCGTTTCCCAAGAGACTAGCATGTATCTCGATCAGCCTGCGCGTAACCGCAGACTGATCGAAGATCCATGTTGTTCTATTTTATATCGTTTGTACTGAAACCAATCAGATGCGGGTGCATAACGGTAGAGCGGAATCAAATATCAATAAGACGTTGTTACATACAATTTAGATCGGTGTACGAAAGGGGTACCTACTTCCCTCTGGAACAACATAGATCTCGATCAGACAGCGAGTATGCTTAAAGTGACATTTCAGAATTATTTTACCAAAAATTTTACTTTTATTCTATCTGAAAGAGCGTGTTTCCTTATGAAAATTCTGAAAATTTCAAACCAAAATATTGAACCGTTAGCGAGAAATATATATTTTTGTGCTAAAATTAAACAAATTGTTGTGGACAACAGTTCAGATTTATATAGAATTTGCCAATTCTGTCTCAACTTTGAAGGCGTATTTTTCGCTTATGAACAACAATTTCAAAAAAAAACTGTTAGCATTTCTACGCATTAGAATAAACAATCTTTTTCATCAAGACATACTTTTAAAAAAGGAAATAAATGTGAAATGTCACTTTTAAGCCATAGTTTTTCCTTGTAGCGTTGCTTATATTGTTGGCACTCAAAATGAAGTATGAATCACCAGTCGTGGGTACATAATGATGGAGTAGATTCAAATATTTTTGATGGTCCAAACTAAGAGGCGTTTTAAAAGATAAATTAAACATACCGGGATTTTATAAAAAATCTACAGCTTATTGCAACTATTATATTGGAAGAAAAGGAGAAAATGATTTATCTTCTTTTCCTCAATGGAAATCAAACGATGTATGGGTTAGCGAACAAAAAGAAAATCAACAAAATGTTCGGCCACAACCCGGTTTAAGCGAACCAGCTAGATGTAATTTGTTTATTTGGTGAACACATGTATTTTTTTCTACAGTTTCGATTGAGCAACCCTTCAGAGGCAACACGTTTGTTCTTTGAACATACGGCTTGATAATCAAATAGCGTGTTAGTTAATTATCTGCATTTGACTGCAAGACTAAGTCCCCTGTTACTGATTAATGACATTCGAAACGTGCATTGTTGGGTTAGTAGAACAATGTTGTCGCAAGCGCTTATTGAACTCATATGCATTTGGGACGATTTCTTATTCGTCGTCATATCGCTGCATTCCATCGAAAACATCGTAACTGCAGCTTGGAACAAGCTGCAGTTACGAGATTTTCGATGAAATGCGACACTATAATCCTATCGTTTACCTTCACAAATCACGTATAAGATTGTTATTTTTTGATTTTCATGAAACGAACATACCCAGAAAGATTTTTAGAATCAAAAATGCATTTTTTAATTCTTGTGTACTTCAAAGTCCACTAGTTTACCTTTCCCGATTTGTTATGTGGGGGAAACGATACGAGTTACGTTACATGTACAATTTAATCTCGTTAAATCGACATCGGATAAGTCGATTTTCTACTGAATTCGAAGCAAAAGTCATATCCCGTCATCATCAAAGGATATCTAAAATGTTAAACAAAATTATGTTTTGAAGTAAATAGATATAGCCATTGAAATATAGTGGGAATGTTCGAAACTCTCCTTTTTTCTAATATATTTCAATTATAAACGTATTTGGTGACCGATAAAAATGGAAATAAATACTATTTCAATACTAGCTGAACAAAAACAGAACGTGTCAAAATTCGGATATCTCGAGGAGTATTGGATACTTGCCTGGCTACATGTAGAATAAAACCACCCATCTATAAACATAACGAAGGAAAGGAGTAGTCTAAATTGAAATCAACAAACATATATCAATGAATATAAATGAGTATATCATGAATCTGGCTTGAAAACACTATGATAATTACAGGAAAAAAACGATTTCTTGATTTTTTCTCATGATTTTTATTGAGCAAATGACCTCTTCAACCTTGGTCATGGTGTGTTAGCAAATAACACGCATTTATTTAGCATTTCTTTATGTACTTAATTTTCGCTAAGCTCAAACTGTAACGTTATATCAAGAACAAGAACAAGAATAAAAGTTTATTGATTTAGACTTGAACAAATATGTTCATCGTCTTAAATACAATATATCGCAATAATACATACTAACTATAAATTTATCACATAACCCAAAAGGCTTGGTAAGATCGTGAAAAAAATGAAAATTCTGATAACCTACATTTTCTTATCTTTTTCCTGAATAATTTTGTTCTAAAGTATGGATCACAATTCCTACCTTTATCAATGTCCAATTGTGTTGTCTGTTTCAGCTTTCAAATTGTAGCATCAAAACGTTTTGTGGTCTTGGCAAGGGTTGTACTAGTAGTGGTTTTTATTGCAAAACTTCGTAACTCCAGCTTAATTAAAGCTGGAGTAACGAGGTTTTGCGATAACACCAACGTTATGTTTGTCTAGTGTGGGAGATTATAACAGTATTTGACTTTCTTATCATTATTTTGATATGATTTACTGGACAGAAATACAGACAAATGGTTCCTTACGATTGTTGTATAGGCTATGTAGCATCTATAGATTATATAATGACAAGCAATTCTTGAGATTGAGGAAACAAACAGGCTAACAGTGAAAATGTTCACAAAATATCGAATTGTATTGGAGCAAAACATGATAGAATCTATATTACATTCCTTATTTTCTCTTTAAAGTGTACGAGCCGTAGTTTTGTACACATTTGAAGATTTTTGAATGGTCTTTTGAATATAAACACGTCCAATCTAAATTCGCCATGAAAAATTGAAAGCCTTAGGTAGGGATAAAAAGATGAGCATTTAAACACCTGTACATTGACGCTTTTCAACTAAAATCTCGTAACTGCAGCTTGTTTTAAGCTGCAGTTACGAGGTTTTCGTCGAAAAGCAGCGACATGGTCAATTTTTTCCATCACAAAAGATGAATATTGAAGTAAGAAGTACGACAACACCCGTAGTTCAATGGCAATGATGCATGTATCCAAAATTACTAGTACAAACTCTATAAATAATTGTTAATGTCAGCAAAGTTAAGCGCATCTAAGAAAAATTATACGGGCAAACGAAAGCCATTTAATTAACCCCCGCAAACGATACCACATTAAATCAAAGTGCTTTCAGCACTGTATATTGGGCATCACTGAGAAATTGATATTGTGACAAAAGGACAATATGCTGATTTGCAAAATTGCCCCATTCTCTATTCGATGTTTTTAAGCATTCTCTATGAAGCGAGTAAAAAGGCGTCATCGTTTGGAAAATGGTTAATTAATGTGTAGACAAACGTGCATATGTGATAAAAAGGTTGAATGTACACTCTCGAGGTGAATCAAAAATGTGAGGCTGTTTGGGAAAAGGGAAAATGTTACACTTTACCGGATTTTACATTAAATCAGCATGTTGGATTATTTCATATTCTTAGCTAATCAGAATAATACCAAGTACGGACCTATTGTAGAGGCTTAGCCTAACTGATCTCTGATCTGCAAACATATTTCGATTAAATAGAAAGCACTTGTTCATTGGTCCAAATGATCAGTCTAAGAACAGTATATGAGGTAAAAATGTTAAAATTCTAGAAAACGGCAAATTTAAGATGATGATCTTACTTTGATCAAAATATTTTAAACTCACAGTGTCTATACTCTATAGGCTAGCCTCTAACCATTCGTCCTTTTCCAAACAAGACATTGTTATGAAGCAAATAATATGAAACATACAAAGAAAACCGGAATTTTCTCCTTTGTCCCAATATTTTCTGTGTTTGATTGTGCATGACATGATTTCATCTTTATCGTCACCCGTTTCGTCGTCTGCAACTCTTTCTAATTTGAAAAACTCTAAGATATTGTCGTTTGGAAGAGCCTTCAACACAAGAGTTGAAAAAAAAAACCAATAAAGAAAAAGTGAATGCAGAATAAATCCTTACCCCATTATCAGTCGCCAATTTCAAGCAAATAAATCGTTGTTTAGTCTTTCTAGGAAAAAAAATTTGTGGGAAATGAAGAACTTGCTTGTCACAACCATTTCTTCATTTTCTACCATGTTTTCCAAACACATATATTTCATGGGAACCTAAAGGGGTCAGGATATAGGAAAGGGTAAAGCGCACACATTGTATCTAGGGAATGGGCTGAGGGTATGAATACACACACAGTTGTAGTAGGTCAAGCAGTGACCCAGTTAAACGGTTTATTCCCGGAACGTCGAGTCACACCTTCTTTGAAATGTGTGAAAAGGGGTTACCCAAAGGGGGAAACTATTGAGAAGGGGGGCGCGTTTATGTCGAGTCACTATAATAGGAAGATAATTGAATGAAAATAGGAAAAACTTTTTGCGTTGTAACATAATTTCTTTATTCATGATATAATATTAATTGCATGTAAAAAATATGCACATAAGTACACTAACTATTAATGACATTTAACTCATTACAACATGGCAAAATTTTAGACGTGTACAAATTCAAAGAATGAAATTTGGTATTGATCTATCTTTCTGGACTAAAACATAGTGAGAAATAAAGGAAATGCTTGTCACAAACAGTTTCTTTGATTTCCACATTGTTTTCCAAAAATTGTATCCTGTGGGGGTCAAAAAGCTTCAGTTTGTGGGAATGGATTATTTAAATTAAACAAAGTTTGACTGGAAAAGAGAAATAAATTCTAATTTATCCTTTCCTGGAAGCGTGTTACTAATCCATAGAATGTGTGTTTTTATATTCTTTGTTTACTGAGATGGAATCATGGACAAAATAAAATCAGAAATGATACCGAAATTACAAAGAAATATCACGAATTATCTTTTTTGCTTTTGTCACTATTATTACTGTTCATTATGAATATTATAATTGCCTGAAGTTTAGAAAGCTCATTGATATACATGTATAATATACAATGTATTATTTTTGTACTTCTCAAAATTGGCTTAGAATAACCTTTTCTATGATGATTTTTTCTTTTTAAATATAAATATCCCAATCATTGATCAAAATGATTTAAATGCAAGAGATATGATTCCTAAATAAGACCAAATGATGATCGCTCTGTTTCGATTCTCATATTGATAGTAACGTGGCAGAGAAAAGGTGGACCAAAAACTTACACTTTTTCCCAAAGTTTGAAATATTCGTTTTTTGTTATTTTCATCATATTCAACCCTTTTCCAAACGACCAAATTTTAAGGTGATACACTTCAAAAACTGCCATAAATGACAAAATGGATGTTATTAAAGATAGGATTTGTGCAAAATTTGGCACAGAAAATATTGAGACAATAGGAGAAACTGCTAGTTAGCAGCAGTTTCTTCTTTTGTCTCAATGTTTTCCAAATTTTTTCTCTTAGAGACGTCAAAACCAGGGGCCCGTGTTACTAACGATCGTACGATTTTCAAAATCGCAGACGGTGCGATCGCAATCTACGATATCGTACGATATTTCTTGCGACTGTTTTATCAAAGATCGTAAGACCGATCGCAGCTAAATCTGCGATCAAAGTCGAACGTACGATCGTTGATAATACGGGCCCCTGGTCTTGTTTGGTAAAAGGATAAGCAATTTCTTGGTGTTCCGCTGTTACTCTTCAAGACTTTCTGAATACTTACCCGCTGCTCGTTTAGACACATGACAATACATTATTTATTTCTGCGGTTAATTTTCGATTCAAATATGTAGATCTATTAACTATCTCTTCGTGTTTTTTTAGATACAAAAAGATTTTGTGTCAAAAGTCGTTTCAATGATCCTCATAATTATTATCATAGATCATTGAAAAAATATCACATCAATTGTTTTGTCGTCAAATGCAATTTTGATAGTCATCATATTATTATTTTTTCTGAAAATAAAATCATATATAATTTTTAACATTTCAATGCCTGTTTTCGTTTACAAAGCATAAAATTATTATTTTTTTCTTATATATCAATGTTGCTTTCCTTTTCAATTCGATTTTAATGTTACCCCCTTAATATATTTAAAAAGGTCTTTAAAATATTATTGATGTCATAATTACTTGCAATTTACCCTGTATCGCACCCCCTAATCCACTATAGGTAAGAAAATCGACTCGACGTTCCGGGAACACACCAGTTAAACACCTGTCATAGACTATCAGTGCTTTCACTGGTAGGCTAAATGACCGTTAAAAAATCAGGGCAGTAATATTGTAACTACATGGAATTTATTTTAGAGTTACATTATTTTGCTTTCAAGCTCCTTTACTCAACAGAAAAGATTGTAAAAACGCTGAAAATACAAACAGGTATTCAATCTAAGCGAAAATTTCATCAAATGTAATTATTACCCCTCCTTATTTGTCGCAGAAGTGAAAAAGATGAAAAACGTTGAAGAAAGTGACTGATAAAGGACGTTTCTATGGTGTTTGAAATAACGTAGTTTGGCTTGAACACATAGCTCAGCGGGTAAGAGAAAGAATGTAGTGTCTGGAGCGATGTCTGGAGTGAAAAACTGGTTTTAATATATTGGGCTATGCCCAATATAAAAATAATTTATTCAACCAAGAAGAGCAAATATTTTATATACATTTTAGATACAAGCGTTGTTAATTCTCTATATAATACTTACTAATTTTTTTCAGGGAACTGATAGTCATTTGACAGAGTCTCACTTGGGAGACAAAACATTAAAGATTCATTCACTCAGCGAAGAAGAAAGTATATTTGTCTGATGTATGTAGGTAGTTAAAGACAGCTTAATTAACGCGGCTACCAGTTCTGTACTTCCATGTATGTGTTGACATTATTATAAAAATGAGCCGGGATCTGGAAAAACGTCCCTTATAGCATTTTTCAAAATTGAGTTTCAAGATCAGCCTGTTGTCAAATGGAGTCCAATATGCATCCATGCTGCCCTCTTTTAGTTACTGGAGGTCAGAAAGAAGCTATTAGAGAGCAAAATGGATCCTGATCAGACTGTGCGTATGCACAGGCTGATCCGGATCTATGTTGGGCTCAAAAGTCTTAAGGGATGTTTTTTCCAGATCCTGGCTCAAATGTTTTTGGCCAAAGGCACAGCAAGTGCCGACATGCCTAATAAAGAATCTTGAGTTGAGTAGCTGAGTTGAGTTGTAAAGTACGTCTCGACTTCATTCAGCGTAACTAGAGAAATGTCTGAGAAAAAATATCGAAAAAAAAATATGTACTATTTATTATTTCGATTCAATTTTGAAGATACAGGTACACGTAGTTTAAGATGCGTCCGTCATTTTTCCCAAACAAGCACGGAGTTTCACAATCGTAATAGAACACAGACCTTGGAAAACATATGGACAAAACAAGAAAATACTTAAAAATAACCAACATTGTAAATACGATTACAAGTGGTAATTTCGCACGTAACCACCTATTTGTCAGACAAAATTAAGTATTTGTCATTTAAGATACAAGACTGTTTTAAACAACTTAACAAGTCTCACAGCTTCAGTAAATATATAATTCATGTGAATCCACGTAGCTTCGCGTGTCTTCATTTAATATTACTGCCCAGGTGATCATCGACGTTAGACTACTAGAAATTCTTCATTCATATATTTAGTACATTTTAACCCTTTCCCAAACATAATTGTTTTGGATGCTCTAATTTGAAAGCTAATGCAGACTGGTGCAGCTGGTGTTCATAAATAAAGGATTTGTATGACAATGCAGTAAGGAAAATATTGAGGCAAAAGGGGAAAATGTTGATTATCAGCATTTTCTTCTTTTGTCCAAATGTTTCCCGAATCTTTCTTGATTGGACACGTCAAAACCAGGTCTCGGGAAAGGCTAAACGTGTTCTGTTAACGCTTGCTTACATTTTTAGACCGTTCTTATTTGAAAGCTGTTGCAGACGACGAAGTTGATGTTACATAAATTGAAATTGTGTAAAATAAAGCAGGAAAATATGGCGGTATAGACCTTGCTATTTATTAGCACTTTCATTTTGTGACAAACATTTCGTCCATTTGTCTCATAAATTGGCTATCACCTATAATTATTGTTTTAAAATGACATTTCACATTTATTTTTTCATAATTTATTTTATTTCTATCTGAAAGAGCGTATTTTCTTATGGAAATTCTGAACATTTCAAGCCAAAATACTGCACTGTTTACGAGAAATATAAATGTTTGTTCTAAAATTTAGCAAGTTGTTGTAGACTACAGTTAAAATTTATGTGGAATTTGTCATTTTTGTCTCAACTTTAAAGGCGTAGTTTTGGCTTATTAATAACAACTTAAAAAAACTGATAGCATTTCTACGCATAAGAATAACCCACTTTTGCATCAAGACACACTTTAAACAAAATTATTGAAATCGGAATGAAATGTCCCTTCAAAACATGTGCTTTAACAAAGATTTCTACCCATTTTCTTGGTTCTGTTGTTGTTGTTGTTGTTTTCGTGATTTCTCCCTACAAAAGCGCCGCGATATGACAATAGTATTTGAAAACGGCGTTAAATCCCACTAAATCAAATGAATTCTTCCTAAAAAGCCCAGGTTTTGGCACCATTAGAAAAGAAAACTACAGAAAGCAAAGAGGAGAAAGAAGTTAATGTTGATTACCATTTCAATTACATGTATTCTTTTCTTTTTCCATTTCTTAAAATTAATCGGGGTAAAATATGTGTTATAACTGGAGAGAATTGGTTGGGATAGGGCTTATACATGTATAAATTATGTTCATGTTCCTGGCATGTCTAAATTCAACGTAACTAATGTGATATCAACCCATTCACACATAATCACGCATTTTGGCACCCACAAGATAAAGGCTTTAACACATTTTGGAAAATGAAAAAATGTTTGCGGCAAGCAATTTCCTCATTTCCCACAATGTTTTCTTTCCAGAAGAAGAGAAAATTGTAAAAGTTCATTCATGTCATTCATTGCCGTCTGAAACATCTTTCAAATTGGATTAGTCCAAACTTCTGTCGTCTCGTAATGGGTTAATGTTTGCAAAAGTTAATCATTCTACGTGGTGATTCACAGACTGATAGATAAAAGAAATTATGCTGCTGTTTTATTTTAGTCAAATACTAAAAGTATGTTAGAGAAGTTTTTAGTCAAGAACATGCGACACACACACACACACACACACACACACACACACACACACACACACACACACACACACACACACACACACACACACACACACACACACACACACACACACACACACACACACACACACACACACACACACACACACACACACACACACACACACACACACACACACACACACACACACACACACACACACACACACACACACACACACACACACACACACACACACACACACAAAAAAAAAGAAACAACAACAATGCAGTAATTTTGGTATAAATTGCTAGAAATGCGCCAGCCCATATAAACAAATTCATTTTATTTTATCCGGACTTCAAACACACAACGATAGATTGTTTAGTCATTCGCATTAAATTTACTTTTTTCTGAGCTTTAAAAGGACAAAAGGCAACATTGTTGTAGTGATTTTTCTGCTTAACCTTTTTCAGAACGGCAAACTTTTAGAATGGTTCACTTTTGAAAGATACAGACGACAAAATTAATGAGATTAAAAAAAGTAAAATGTTATTACATGTATATAATAATTATATTGTTTAGAAAATACTGAAGCAAACGGACAAAATCCCTTATTATCAGTAAAATCTTCTTTTGTCCCGATGGCTTCCCAAACCTTTGCTTTAAGACGCGTTAAAAAGCGACACTGTTTAGGAACGGGTTAAAACACAAAACATGTTTAATTGTAGGCTTGAAACATCCCTGACAATACAAAGGTGTGGTAAATCTTTCCGCGTTGTTTCCGGGACTTTTATTGTCTCTAATCAGGCTAGTTTCTCTTTTAAGTTTCTGCGTTTAATTAGACCTCCCCTCACGGAAAAGGAGGGATGATTCGAATAGTCTCTTTAGTACTGGTTAACCATTGACAATGTGATTTTAAGATGATCTTCGTTAGTCCATCATTATAAGATTTGCACGACGTTGGAATTATTCGGGCGACGTCGAAAACACTCGGCGATGGAACTTTCCACCGCCGAATGTTTACGACCGCGCCCAAATAGATTCGGATACGTAACGACGACGCTCGAAATAAATCCGATGTTTTATGAACCTCAAAGTGGCCACATTACGGGTATTCTACCCTAATCAGGCTATTTTCTCTTTAAGTTTCTACATTTAATTAGACCGCCCCTCACGGAAAAGAAGGGATGATTCGAATAGTCTGTTTAGTACTAGTTAACCATTGACAATGTGATTTTAAGATGATCTAAAGTAGTCCACCCCTAATGAGATTCGCGCAACGTTGGAAATTATTCGGGCAACGTCGAAAACATTCGGACCGCCGAATGTTTACGACCGCGGCCGAATAAGCTCGGATACGTAACGACGACCCTCGAAGTAAATCCAATGTTTTATGAATCTCAAAATGGCCACATTACGGGTATTCTACCCTACTCAGGCTAGTTTCTCTTGTAAGTTTTTGCGTTTAATTAGACCGCCCCTCACGGAAAAGGAAGGATGATCCAAATAGTCTCTTTAGTATTGGTTAACTATTGACATTGTGATTTTAAGATGATTTAAAGTAAGCAGGTAACATAGAATAAAATCAGACTGCACATACTTGCAGTCTGATTTTACACTTAATTACAACCTGCCATCGTAGTAGAATATTTTTGGTCATGCAGTAAACCCTTTCAAAAATGACAAAAAATACCTTTCCAAAAAGAAAGCTAACTTTTAAAATGTGCGTAAATAGACAGTAGTGTTTATGATCTAAGTGGTATATGCTGCTTATAATATAGACTGAAACTCAATAATTAACCAGTTGCTCATTAACATTAACATTAACATTATTTGTGATAATAATCGTGACAAAACGACAATTATTCCAAGAGGAGGTTCTCCTACACAGGAGGGAACTAATACAGAACAAGAACAAGCTGACAACGATGTGTTGATTAAGATAAAAATTCTCACATTTTCTGTTTCTGTCTCAACGCTCCCCATGCCTATGTTAATGACATAAAATCCAGGAAAGTGTTTTGGTAGTTCTCCATTAACATGCTGGTTTTAACTAATAAGATATGATTTCGCGTACCTTTTTTTAAAGCCAAAGAATCATAGAATTAAACTATACTTACAAAAGTCGGTGAATTCATTTTTTAAACAACACCACACGTTGACATACCAAACAGAGCGTTGTGTTATATTCAAGAAAACAAAAGAAATGTATGCCTCATTTCAGCCTTCAACGTTTTCTCTCATCATTAACTGGACTGCTACATACATGCAATCCATTTCTTTTATCATTTATTTTATTGTCTCTGTGACTTATCCAAGTTTTGCCGTACTAAGAGTTGACGTTATGGAAAAAGTTCAGATACAAAGCTACCCAACACGTACACACTTATCCTTCGTGAAGTATTCCTGTTGTCATTTAACTTCTATTCAAATGATAGGAACATATTGTTAATGATTACGAAATAAAAATAATTTAAAATGTTACAAAGAATAAAAGTTGCCGTACAAGAGCTATAAAAATTGTTTTGGAAAAAGTAACGCGCTCTACGAGTTTAATGTAAAATATACAAGCTAACTTAAGCATGATATGTATTCCCTTTGAAAAAGGTTAAGATATTATAAACCTAAAACAAATTATGATTTCCTATCATATGCTACAAATACAGGAACACACACTGGGACATTCTACCATGCAAAAAGATACAGTATACTAATATAGATAATAAAATAGCATACAATGACTTACCGAATTCAGTCAAAAAGGTCTGCAGCACAAGTAATAATCCACAAAATCTTCTTTGACTAATTCCGGACATTTTCCAACTTCATTTGATTAACACTTGTAATAATCCTTTGAACGTAAATAATCTGCATTTACTTCCGTTATAAAACAGTTGGGTGTAGGCTGTAATCAAATAATTACACATAAAACATGATGGGTTATTAAGAAAAATACAAAATTTTGCATTTTAGATTTTGTTTAGTTTCAGTTCGAAAACAATGAAATCAATACTTTTTGCATTCGTTTTCAATTGCTTGTCGTTGAAACAAATCTGATTACAATATAGCCATCTATTTACTAAATTATTACTTTGAAATACATTTATAATAACCAAACATACTGACTTATTAAAATGTTATGAAATATTTATTTTTGTGCATTCAAGATATATGCTGCATGTATGTTATCAAAAAGTTTGCATGATCTTTTTTTTTTAAATAAAAATGTGAATAGCAGTAAGCATTAATCATGTTTTAGAAACACGTTGCTTCTAATGCATCAAATTTATGTGATATTATGCCTTTTCAAATTAATATGCATTGTTTTTAATAGATGCGTAGTACAAGAAATGTCAACAAGAACTCAATGTCCTCATTTCAAAAATTAATAGTCATATAACTAATTATAAATTATTTAATCAAGATGTACGAAAGCTCGTATAGGACATAATTATGCTTACAAAATTAGAATCAAGAACTTGAGAAAAATAACAATTTTCTCATTTTGACTGAATACCTTACTCAAATCAGAAAACTGTATTAGACAAGTGCGTACAAAATAAGTACGAAATAAAGTACACAGGTAAAATATAATGCCTACAAAATTAATACCCAAAACCACATGACTATAATTTCATCGTGATCCTTTAGAATAAAAGAGAAAACAATAAAAAAACAACATTGTATCGGATATAACCTTACAAAATCAGTACCAAAATCACATGTTTAACAAAATTGTTCGAAAGTCAAGTAGTATTCCACAGTAGTCACACACAGTCAATGAAATCGAAGTAAAAACCAATATAACCCCTGTCGTGAATACCACGCTTGTGGAACTGGTAGAACGGAAAGATGCCGTCGAGTTCCGATACTTACGACTTCCAATTGCTTTAAATTACCCAATTCACTGTGAAGTCTCAGTGAAGTCAATCCTTCAACGATCAATCGCTCGTTATCACACAAACTTTGTAAAACTAACTGCGATGTAGAGATTATGTGATGGCGGTATTATAGGTAATAAAACTAAAGTAAATGTAACAATTGCAACCTGCAAAATAATTTAAGAAAAGAAAAAGAATGTCTTCAATTGCTTTGCAAGTTGCAATTGTAACATTATTTAATTAAGAGGTTATTCGAGACAGTCTTTGATAATGAGGACCCTTTGAACGTCACTTGGAATATGAATGGTTTGGGCTATTTTATTTTTAATAGCACATTCTTTACTGCACATACTACATAAATCATTGTTTCTGAAAATGCTTGAATAAAACGATTAATAGGATGTCACTATGGTATGTATGAACAACTGATTGAATAAGACACACCATGATGATGCCATTATATCAGCGACCAATCGTTCATCATCATTCACAAATATAAAAACCTTTTTGAATACCAACCACGTTTGTAGAACTGGTAGCTCGAAAAGATACCGTCGAGTTCCCATATATAGTTGCTACTACCTTCCAGTTGCAATTCACTTACTCTCCAAAGCCGATGTCTATTGATTAAACCATCAAATATGACCTCTGCCGTTTTTGATACAACAACAGCCTATTTGGTCGTCATAATCTAATTATAGCACATTATTTGAATTATCGAATCAAAATCATTCAGTTTCATCTTGCATGATCATGACGTATACATTACGTCGCTTCTATTTTTGGCTGAAGCCGGTAACATTTGAATTATCGAATCAAAATCGCTCAGTTTTATCTTGTTTGATTACGTATACATTACGTCGCTTCTATCTTTGGCTGAAACCGGTAATTTGAAGCGTCAGCCAATGAAAGTTTGTATCAGATTTTTCATTTGTTTTGTTGTGTATAGCCAACGATTGGATACCGAAATCCCGCCAAGACCCCGAGATTAGACGTGAAATGACCCTGCGAGAACAAAGCACCATTCTATTATAATGGAATGAAGAGAGAACGTGCTCTGTTCTCAAGAGAGTACAATTCACTGTGAAAACTGTCTTCAACGACCAACCGTTATCGCTCAAGATTTGCTAAAAGGAGTTCCGATATAGGGTTTACATTTATGACGCCATCAAAAGGTACGAGTCGTATATCAAAAGATAATATAATTATGTAGCTTATAAATTAAACATTACAATTGCAACCTTCTTTATCCAGTCATGTAAACTTCATTTAATTTAGGCAAACAGAAGTTTTGTAGGCCCTACTTATGGAACAGGTTAAATTAAATCTATGTATCTCATACTAGTTAACAAAAGATTGCGGACCTAGTTCCCTATATACCGTGCTTTGTGGTGACCATTTCTCAAACCAACGACATAATTTAACCCTTTCCCAAACAAGACCTGGTTTTGACGTCCCCAAAAGAAAAGGCTTGGGAAAACATTGAAACAAAAGAAGAAACTGCTGATGACCAGCAGTTTCTCCTTTTGTCTCAATATTTTCTATGCCATAATTTACACAAATTTTATCTTTTATAACTTCCATTTTGTCATTTTTGGAAGTTTTTGAAGTGGATCACCCTAAAATTTTGCCGTTTGGGAAAGGGTTAAGACAGGTCCTGCTCGAGAGCTACTTACCACAGAGACAGGATTTATGTGCAATATAACACTGAAAATATTGAGACAAAGGGATAAAATATTAATTATAAGCATTGTCCTATTTTGCCTCAATACTTTCCAAAGCGCATTTCTTAGAAAGGACATTAATTAAAACCTCACCAGAAACAGCGTTTTGTTTTCGAATGACTTGTGAAAGGAACATTCTGCGTTTGAGAATTGATTCGGTAAAGTCCGTACAAGCGTTTTGAGACACGACCTCCCATGGGTTGTGTTATGAAAAGAATACTTAATTATCTGCATGGTGATTCGATGAGTGCAATCTTCAGTATTGGTGATTGATATCTCATTTGAACTTTGAAACATTGCAACATCAATCAAATTGTAGCCATATTTGTTCTAGAAAAAAAAAACTGCCGCTGTTACAGTCTAGTCTGATTACACACGTTTTTCGTCTGCTCAAAGTTTCCTTTTTTGGTCTTTTGCTAATCGAAATATTTAGAAAAGATAACAATGAAATCATTTAAGATCGTCAACGAACTGGAAATGAAATGACTCGTGCTTCGGAGTTTTTAAAATTTACTAAATATCTAATGATGGGTGGAATACATTAACTTCCTTTCGTGGTTAACAAGGGACATACAAGGAAAGTACAATATGGTTTCTGCAATACCTGATTACATGTTTATGATTCCGTGCAATTTATTTCACTTCGTTGCCATCAAGGTAATCCATTGTAAGTTATAGACGTATGAAATAGGAAATAGGTAAAAAACTTGCCCGGGTAGGATCTAACAAGCAAAGTGATGGGCAGGCAATTCCACCGTCTCCTTTTCATGATTGTCGGTTTCAACCTTACATCTTGCTGGCACGTTGTCAAGAAGAAGGTGAAATCCCTTTAGTCCGGACTTTTGCCGGCGTTTAATAAATATTGATGTAGTTTTCTACAACTTTTCGTTTATAAAGCAGTCCTCGTACTGTTAGCATCTCCGAAACTGCAACTTGGATAACTGATCCATTTATATCAAGGCATACAGGTAGCATTACCCTCTAGGACGTGTGTACTTCTCTTGGCGATAACCTAGGTCATGTTTAGTGACGTATTACTGACTGTATATCTTTCCGTGTCTAATTATCTGAAACTGTATTTTTACTGTTTCTACTCTTAGCTCCTTTTATGGAAGCATATAAGGTAGGCATATCTTGCAACTTTACGTATCAAATAAAATGTCTTCATAAAGAAATAATTCAAGAAGACCCTTCTGATATGCCTGTCATATGGGTAACATCACAGGATGTTTTTTTAGCAACAGAACCAAAGAAGTCTCTTACTATTTTGATGCTTTTTCGGGGTATGGTGGTACCTCTTTCCGGCGTCACTCCACTTTAAAACTTAAGTACCAAATTTCTAATTTATCTATGGTAACTCCATCATGTCTTTTAACTTGACAATTAGAAAATTTTGAAAGGTTTTGATTTATTTTCTAGTTTGGGTTGAGGTTTAGAATAACTCCACATTTATGAGCTATGCACAGAGTAACTATCTCACTGTGGACAATCACGAAATACCACGATTGCAGAAAATCTTCAATACTTCTGTTAATACGAGACCGATTCGAATCCGGTTTGAAGCAGAGAAGGTGGACAGACGTCAAGCATAAAATGCAAGTGGTAGAAATTTAAAAATCAGCTGATAAAAAAGTTATTGAAGATAAGCCAAAAATTTTACAGTTGATTTTTCGAAAACCCACTTCCTCCATCTTATTCCTGACATTTCCCCACATTCTCTGATTTAAACTGACTTCAAATTGGTCAAGTATTGACATAGATATTGATGATTTTCTGAAATTCTAAGTAACGTGATTATCCACCGTATATCTGTCATCCTTTTCACTGATGGAAATAACTCATAATTTTCAAAAGCGATTAACGGCAAATTCTACTCAGAGAATGTGAACAATGAATTGAACCATGCCAAAGGTCATCGCTTGTGGACTACCTAATTGTACTTCGCATAATTGGCGAATGGACAATACATATTGGAAACCCCTCGTTTCTAGAGATACCAATTGGTTGTGTATGTATTTTATAAACATTCATAAAAGCTTTGTTTTTCTTTCTAAACTCCAGCATCAAGCCTTGGAAACGAACGCATGTAATGCCGCCAATTGAAGGCTGAAATTGTTGTTTATCTGGTTTGAATGGAACAATTAGTGTAATCGCCTTCTGCTTGTTAATGAGGTTTTAGTCCCTATAATAGCAGCATGCTCTGCCTAATAATAGGTAAAAACTGTGTGAGATACCAATTATAGAAAGCCATCCCTTTGTATAAGTGCGAAGAAAACGTGCAATATAATGTAGTTAACCCTTTGCCAAACAAGACCTGGTTTAAACGTACCTAATAGATATGGCTTAGGAAAACATTGATAATCAGCAGTTTCTCCTTTTGTCTCAATATTTTCTGTGCCATATTTTACACAGATCTTATCTTTGATAACATCCATTTTGTCATTTGTGGCAGTTTTTAAAGGGGATCACCCTAAAATTTTGCCGTTTGGGAAAGGGTTAACCCTTTCTTTAACACAAAATCGTAGACAGCTCCATCTTGAAGGCTTTTGCGTCCATCGGTAAGGGTCAAAGCCATGTATTCTCCTGTGTTGGTATACCTGTTTATGGTACACTGGTTCAATAAGCTCTCAGTAGAGACCGCGCATCAAAAATTCATTAAGCTTACTGAGAAGAAAGACATTTTTGTCGGCTATATATAGACATTAGAAGAAAAGGCGTTAGCTGTTAAGCAACTTATGGCGCCACACATGCCTTTATATCATTGATATATAACCTTCGGGCTGGGTATTTACCCTTCAAAAATCAATATCTAGAGTTCAAAAAGTACAAGCTGAGGAAAGCTTCCAGCGAAGATACAACATATACTGATTGTCTATTTTTCGTTTAAGGTAAGACCTGTGTAATGGGCTATGTTACCAGTTATAGAATGAAATCTGTATGGGTTTTATGCTGGTCCTATTGAAAGCTACTGCAGACAACAAAATGGGTGTAAAACACAGAATTTTGGTACATTATAGTATAGAAAATATTGAGGCGAAAGGAGAGAAAACGCTCATCATCAGCATTTTTTTCCTTTTGTCTCAACGTGTTCCAAAATCATCATCATCATCATCATCATCATCATCATCATCATCATCATCATCATCATCATCATCATCATCATCATCATCATCATCATCATCATCATCATCATCATCATCATCACCATCATCATCATCATCATCATCATCATCATCATCATCATCATCATCATCATCATCATCATCATCAACATCATTATCGTCGTCGTCGTCGTCGTCCTCCTCCTCATCATCATCATTATCATCATCATCGTCATCATCATCATCATCATCATCATCATCATCATCATCATCATCATCATCATCATCATCATCATCATCATCATCATCATCATCATCATCATCATCATCATCATCATCATCATCATCATCATCATCATCAACCAATCAATCAATCAATCAATCAATCAATCAAATAATCAATCATCATCATCATCATCAACAACAACAACAACAACAACAGCAACAAAAACAACATTATCATCATCATCATCAATTGAAGAAAATAATCAATAACTCTACAAATACGTGGCCAATCTGAATTTGGTTTGAATAAGAGAAGGTGCAAAATAAGGTCCACTGCGTCCTGAAAATTCCTGGCGTCTTTTCGTCTTTTCTGCTTTAAGCCATTTTGAAATTGTTCTTGTTGAGTCACGTGATTCCAGCCATGGTTGTTTTAACAATTTAATAAAGACATCGCAGAAATCGTTCTATAGCTATTAATTTCGATCCGCCCTTCAGCCCTTTCCCAAACAAGACCTGGTTTTGACGTAGTAGAAATCGCATGTGAAAATATTGAAACAAAAGAAGAAAATGCTGATAATCAGCATTTTCACCTTTTGCCTCAATATTTTCTGTGGTATATTCTGTGCAATTTATGCATTTACCAGCATCTGATTTGTCATTTGCAGCATCTTTTTGATGATACCACCCTATTTTTCCGTTTTGAAAGGATTTATAAAGACATCACATAAATAGTTCTATATAGCTATTTGATCCGTCCTCTAATACAAAAGACTGATCGCAAAGCCGATAATGACTAGCAAAGTAGATTAACATCAAAGAGCAATCTTAGAAAAGAAAGTCTTGTCATATCCAATAACCGATATCGCTGCTAATATACAGATGAGCCGGGGACGGGGAAAATGCACTTAAACCTTCCCTAAACGACAAAAAAATCAGACTTTTGCTATTTAAAAATGCTTCAGATGATAGAAATGTTAAAACAGATCGGTTGTGTGAACCAATGTACCGAATATTGAGGCAAATTATTTAGCATTTCCTTCTTTTGCCTCAGTGTTTTTCCAAGCTTTTTATATTCGGCCAGATCTTGTTTGACAGACGGTTAATGTATTTGAGATTATCAGATCCCCATATCAGATTATGCTTAAATGTTGTCCGATCAAGATCCAGAGACTTGTTTATGTTTTAGATAGCGGTAGTATAGTAAATTCTACGCAAAATAAACATTCAAAAGCGCGCGTTTATATCGCGTACAATCTACAAAACAGACTCTATCTGACTAAGTGTTCGCTTGCGGTTCATTGGAGACGGGGCGTGGCTATGTATAAACGTCACATAAACTAGCCAGCAGTCTCGTTTATGCGAAACATAACGGAGAAACTTTAAAATATACTGCAATTTCATTGGTCCAACAAGTAGGTCGAGCACTAAGATTGCTGAAGGCCATGAAAAATCTATTAGAGCTATTAGATCTTGATCAGAATTTCTGTTATCAATCTACAATTCTTTATACTAAATTGAATATCAAACTAACGAAATATGGTGATACCAAACTTTTGATCATTGTGGCATCTAAATAAAAAAAGTGGCCTCTGTGACATGATTCCCAATATAGCCGGTTGTTTTATTGATAAACCGCTTTCCTATCAAATATATTGGATAATAATTTCCCTTTGTCTATTTGATAAAAATTGATAATATGACATGTCTATAGACGTTTCAAATTTCGTTTTGAGGCCTTTACAAATCAACTTGTCAGTTATGCCTTTGTTTCAATTTAATGTTGTCTGTATGCTACATCATGATTAATGCAGAGATCGTCAAAATGAGTTTCAACATGGAAATTATAGTTAGCAATGCAATTCATTTTATTTCAAATAAAAAAGTATGGAAGTTTATTTTTCAGTACTTGACCGTCGTACGGTCTTTGAAAAATTAGAGACGAATTATCTCATGCAGTAGATGCTGACTTTCAGTCTTAGACACATTGACTCGTTATTACACAAGCACGCGTGAAACAGTTTTAGATTTACGGGACTAAATTTTTGAAGGAGTAGGGCATTCAGACATTGTTCATCACCAAGATCATATCAACGATTACTCTCTTAAGAACAGAGCACAATCTCTCTTCATTCCATTATGATAGAATGATGCTCTGTTCTCACGGGGTCATTTCACGTCTAATCTCGGGCCCTTTGCGGGATTTCGGTATCCAATCGTTGGCTATACACACCAAAACAAGTGAAATATCTGATACAAACTTTCATTGGCTGACGCTTCAAATTACTGGCTTCAACCAAAAATAGAAGCGACGTAATGTATACGTAATCAAAAAAGATACAACTGAATGATTTTGATTCGATAATTCAAATGTTACCGGCTTCAGCCAAAAATAGAAGCGACGTTATGTATACGTAATGATCATGCAAGATAAAACTGAATGATTTTGATTCGATAATTCAATGATGTGCTATAATTAGATTATGGCGACCAAATAGGCTGTTGGTGTACCAAAAACTGCAGAGGTCATACTTGATGGTTAATCAATAGACCACGGCTTTGGAGAGTAATCAACGATATAAATTGCGTTGAATTTCAGGAGGTAAAGTTTGAATACCCTATATACCCTACATAAAAAGTGAACCTCGGTATAAATAAATTCATTTTACCTAATCACTCGAATAATCTTAAAAGGGAACTAGTGAAGGTGGAAAAGTTGGGGGCTACATCCTGCTATCTTCTCTGTTCCTATATTACAATGGAAAGATGACCCCGTAATTCTTCCCAAACGGCAAATTTTCAAAATTTCCCTTTCTAAAGCTGCTGCAGACGACACATGGACCTTGTCTAAGTTAGAATCTGTGTACAATATATCACAGAAAATATTAAGACATAATGAGAAACTGCTGGTTATCAGCAGTTTCTTTTTTTGTTTCAATGTTTTCCCAAGCCATTTCTATAAGGAACGAGGTTTTGTTCAGGAAAAGGTTAACACCGTGATAACAACTTGTTTTGGACTTTGGTTTCACAGGAAATGCTTGTCACTTATAAAAAGTGATATGCACTTATTCAAAAACAAAGCTACATTATGGTGCATTGCAATGTGCATCCTTAACACTTAACTCTGTCAATAGGCAGAGTTTTCTAATAATCATGATATGTTATGGTTACACAGATGTCGTACCATTCAGGCACTATCCATTTCCCAAACGATGCCATTCAGGACAGATGGTCATATTTCAAAGCAGTTGCAGACATTAATGTTGTACATTGTTATGATCACAGAAAATGCATAGAAAAAATTCAGGTAAAAGGAATTGATAATGGCTATCGAGTTATACCCCTTATTTCTTAACCTTTTCTCCGATCTCATTACTTGAGATGCAAGCAAAGAAATATTGTTTTTTAGAAAACTTAAAAGCCAGAACTTTATAAAATATGCCAATCTAGGCTTGGTAGAACGGTTTGAATTAAAAAGGTCGTTTTCGTGAAATGTATCTTCGTTTTCATGTCAAATAAGATGAATTCATCTTAAGAGAAAATTGTCTAAGAAAAACATGAGCAAAAATTGCGATGAAAAATCAACCCCTAACCGGAGTTATAACCCGATAAAGATACGTGATTTACAGGTGCGCGTGAAACGATAGTGCAATTTGCCGTATGACCATATACGGATGATGACGTCAATTGTTCACCTCCATTATAGCACTCTAAAACTTACGTGTAGAAACGGTCAACTTTAAATTCAAATTGAGGTGACGTTGTAAAAGCAAAAATGTTAAATGCCGAGGTCTATTGATTAACCATCAAATATGACCTCTGCCGTTTTTGGTACACCGTCAGCCTATTTGGTCGTCATAATCTAATTATAGCACATCATTTGAACTATCGAATCTAAATCATTCAGTTTTGTCTTCCATGATCATTACGTATACATAACGTCGCTTCTATTTTTAGCTGAAGCCGTAACATTTGAATTATCGAATCAAACTCATTCAGTTTTATCTTGTTTGATTACGTATACATTACGTCGCTTCTATTTTTGGCTGAAGCCGGTAATTTGAAGCGTCAGCCAATGAAAACTTGTATCAGAAATTTCAATTGTTTATCAGTTTATTGGCAATGATTGGATACCGAAATCCCGCCAAGGCCCCGAGATTAGACGTGAAATGACCCCGCGAGAACAGAGCTCATTCTATCGAAATGGAATGAAGAGATAATGTGCTCTGTTCTTAATAGAGTACATGTGTATATGATTGGTGATAGTGAAAATCTACCTAACAGACTAACAGTGCATGTAATACGTTTTTAATCATAAATGTTTCTGTATGAAGGTAGATCTTGTCAGATTTACCCTTTCCCGAACAAGGCCTGGTTCTGACGTCCCCATATTTCTTGGGGACCCCCTCGGCCAAATCTGTAGAAACAGTGTAGAGACAATTAACCGACTTGTTCCAAATGCTCCATAATCCAAAGACCATGTCGTTCAAAATGTTCTATACTTCATACAAATGACGCCATGATGACGTCATTTGTATGAAGTGTGGTGCTTTCCAAACACATCGGTTAGAATCTCAGTCTTAAAAAACGCTAATTGTAAACCAACTTAATAAATCTTTAAAAATTTCGCTCCAAAGAACGCGTCTCATGCCTTTAACACGGCTTCAACTTTTTTATACAATGCACTGATTCATATCGCATCTGCACAATCTGATCAGGATCAATGTAACTCTCTAGCAGTTGCTACTGGTTACGGATGAACTATCTGAGAACAGCACTGTTCCTTTTTTCTTCTCCCAAACTGAAACATACTCTATGACAGTGATTATTACATTGTTTTGAATTAGGAATGCGTGTTGCATGCCTGTTTAAATTTGTTTTTTTCTTCTGAAAGTGCATTGTTTTCTATCATTATTATATGTATATAAAGTCTATATTCATATATGGTAATTGGCTAACTCAGATAATTCTAAGGTACTCAAAACATGCATAGTAAACACTTCGTGAAACTTCGGTGCCATCCGTAGCAAGAGATTTTTGAAAGGATAATAAAATTAATAAATCATCTCCTGTCAATGACTGGATACCATTTACCTATGTGTTCGAGCAGCTGGAGGCTCACTTAGGATGTTGTGGTAGTTCTGGTATGAGAAACGACAAGAAACCGTGGCTAGGTGCTCCAGCCACTGCTATTTGACCACACTGTCCCCACGCAAATCACAATTTCTGACAATAAACCGTTGTGTACAGAGTTTTCGTTCTTATTTTAAACCGATGAGTACAAATAAATCCACATACCGTACTGTACAGAAATTTAGTTTCGATTTATTTTTGCGTAGCGCACACAGTGGAAATTTTCAAGTGTCCATAATTCGTAGACAAGGGACTAAAACAAAGACATTTGAGGTAATGTTTAACCCTTTCGCAAACAATACATGGTTTTGATGTCCCTAATAGAATAGGCTTGGGAAAACATTAAAACAAAAGAAGAAAATGCTGATAACCAACATTTTCTCCTTTTGTCTCAATATTTTCTATGCCATGTTTTACGTATATCCTATCTTTCATAACATCAATTTTGTCATATGTTGTAAGTTTTGAAGTGGATCACGCTTAATTTTGCCGTTTGGGAAAGGGTTAAGCAGATACCTTGTCCTCATCCACTGACACATCAGGTCATGCTAGTGGGGGCATTTTAAGGAACATACGGCTATTTCTACATTCATTTGTCGCTTTGAAGGTCACCAAAAACCATGTTTGAAACAATAGTGCACAGAAACCGTGCGTTATGACGTTTAATCATTAGTAATGACGGATAACTTATTTAAAGTTTATGACGTAACTGTTGTAATCGTTTGACAAGATGGCATATTGAAGCGACATTGAACAAAGATAAAGGGCACTTACTTTTTCACAAACGCCTGTCCGACATCTTTTAATGCCTTAGTAAAGCAAAGTACAGAGTTTCCATACAGTGTATTAGCTCTTATCCTTTTCCAAAGCAAGACCTGGTTTTGGCGTCCCTAAAGTAAAGGCTTCGGAAAACATTGAGGGGAAAAAAGGAATTGCTGATAATCAACGATTTCTACTTACTCTCAACAGTTTCTGTGCGATTCCACTTCTTTTATCAATCATTTGATCGTGTGCAACTTCCTTCAAATTGAATTTGGTCTAAATATCCCATTTTAGGGAAAGGGGTAAATAAATATTTTACATGCATGTCATTGCAGTCAATAATTAAGTATGATTGGCTGTATCCGGACGACCAAGTGCTTGACTTTTGATATTTGTATGGATTATGGTATTCCCAATAATTAACAGTGCATTTTGTACTGTTAAAATTTCATCATTAAATTGTTGTTAAGGTATTCCAATCTTAATCTTATTCATGCGACGCGAGAAGTTTTCGTGCAACGTTATTGACATTCGTTACGTGTCCGAAACTATTCTGGCGACCTAGTAAAAATTCGGCGATGGGACGGTTCACCGCCGAATGTTTACGACGTCGTCTTGAATCTCATTAGGGGCGAAGTACCTTAAATGACATTATTCATCCTCACCAACGTAAACTTGGGATGAGTAGCTAGAAGCTCGGTGTGGACGCTGTCCTTGTACCAGTGTGGGAAAAGTCTAGAACCCGTGGTAAGGCGTATGAGTAATCCTTCGTAAAGCGCATGAATAAGTGTTGATCATGACTTAATCATGTAAGGATGGTAAGAAACTATAAGCACATATCGATGCGTAGAAATCAGTCATGAAATGTTTGGGTTTTGTCGCCCCTTAACCCCTTTCCTAAATGGTAGTCTTTTTGCGGGTCTACATTGAAATGTGATGCAGGTGACAAAATCAGTTGAACCAAGTCTGGAATAACATAAAAAAGTACAAGGAGAGAAGAATAGAATCAATGGCATTCTCTTTTCTTGCTATACGTCTCGACGTGGTCGTTTTAAGTTACATAAACAATGAGCTTTTCTTTTTTGGGTAAAGGGAAGGATTCAAATCGCTTTCTGCTCAAATCAAAAGTTAGAACCGTAAAACATTCGTATGTTGCAATGACAATATCTTATTGAAGGGTTTTTAACTCAATTTGGAACAGTATTGCGGTCATTGTGGCGGCCGGAACGCTAACCATGTTTTAATCCTTTCCCAAACAAGACCTGGGGCCTGTTTCATCAAAAACGTCCTAGGACATGACTTAAAAAGTGTCCTGAGACCTTTTGTAGGACGTCCGTAAGTCAGTTTCATCAAAACGTCCTAAGCAGTTCCTACGACTTAAATTTGCGTTTCATCAAAATATGTCCTACTTTAGTTATGCTCGATCAAAAGGCCCCAGAAAATCACGTGCAGTCCTAATTTTAGCTAAATTTTGTCATTGTAATGTAAA